>BJBW01004290.1:177864-288738 GCA_004320125.1 Scolopax mira
AAAAAAGAAAAAGAAAAAAGAAAAAAGAAAAAAGAAGACCCAAAATACAGAGATGATAAAAAAGGCATGAAACCTAAAATTTTACTGTTTTTACATTCTCTGTTTCACATCAGGTAGGTTGGTTTTGGTTTGGGTTTTTTTTTGTTTCAAATTGGTTTGGGATTTTTGTTTGTTTTATTTTTTATCTTGTGTAAGCAGCCCTCCCTCAAAACACCAAGCCGGATTCTGCAAGGAGATATTCCAGTTAGACAATGTATCATATCTTTGAAGTGAAAGTAACTCTAATGAACCACACAGAAGAATCTGATTCCTCATGTTTAGATGTGGACTGCTCCATCAAAAGAAATCCTCACCACCACCCCCCCTGAGAAAACAAAACAAAACCAAGACAGCAAAACAAACCAATCAATCAAACAAAATAATTTAACAAAATCAAACCATTTATCATAAGACAACACTAATGAGCCTTCTTGGAGTCAAAAGCCTGCTACATGAGGCTAACTGGAATCAAAGAGATTCTGATGCTACAGTCAAGGAAAACAATGCAAAACACTAAATTCAGATAAGAAGCCCTACTTTGTGTTATGCCTAGCTTTAGACCCTGAAGTCTATCTTTCTCTATTTTTCCACAGCCATAGAATAAGATTTCCCTAAAAAATAAAGGAAATGTGACTTATGATTCAATTTTGTAATCACAGAGCTATTATTTCAAGTGGCCCACTGGAGGTGTACCTGCTTCTCTGCGGGAAAAAAATAATACATCAGTACTTCAGGATATGTTCTCACCTATGCAATCTGAGGACACGCTTCATTAAAGTCTTTTTAAAGCAATCAATTCCATGATAGCTTTTACAGCAAGAAAAGTCAACTTTGTCCAGCTGCAACATATGGCGATCTACATGCAATTCTGTTTGAATGCGTCCTGTTCTATTGGTTTCAATATATGGTATTTTAACTTTTACTTATCTTCATAATGTTTGAGATCATTGTTAGGTGTAACATTTGCAGTTGAATGAGGCATTTAACAAGTGTCTGGGTGATATATTCCATACTGTGATGATGCAGTGGTTTCTCCCAAGATTTTCTGTTTATTCCCATAAAGTCTTTATCACATAGTAGAAGATTCAGTAATTAAAACTAGAAAAACACTTATTTTCAAAATTATATTATTTAAATGGCACTTTTACGTTAATATACAGGCAACTATTCCTGAATTTTCTCATAGACATGAATCCAGTCATTACTTTTGATTCACTTTAAACTCCTGATTGAAATTGGCTTCTACCTCCAGAAAGTCGCCTTTTACTATTTGTTGAATTTGACTCTCCTTTCATCTCTCAGTATGCCGACATGTGTAACATGTGTTGACATGTCTTTCATTATCTACAGGTTAGCCTAATATAATTGCCACCAAGCTAATCTTTCCAACACCTCTGGTAAAGGCTTCAATCAGTGCGAAACGCTAACGCCGAGGTTATTAGCCATCATAGGCGTTGAGCTCGCATTACATTCTTTCTGAAGTCCTGAGATTCGTTTCCAGTTTATGCTTGTATTGATTTTACGATCTTGCTTTTAAAGAAGGACACTTTCAGATTTTCATTCTTCTTATTTAAAGGATTTGTTACCCTCACTCGCACTTCACGCTCTTTTGGCTCCAGATTTCTTAATGCGCTGAAGATTAAGGGCCTGATCCCCCAAGACCTTGTTCATGCAAGGAGTTGCAGTGGATTCGGCAAGACCTCTTCCGTGAGTAAGAACTCTCCATATAATTTATGATTTGTCAGACTGAGTTAAGGTAGGACTGAGCTAAGGCAGGACAATATACCAAATATATCTTTCTGGAAATGTTCTTCCTCGAGGCTTGAGGAAGAAGGAGGTTTATATCACTTTTAATTCAGACTGAAAGCAGCATTTCTCAACTTTATGTATATAATAAATAAGACAATAACAACGATGTTTCTAAACTACTCATTTTTTATAATGATGTATTTTACAATGGTACATTTCATGGAGTACCATGAGATTAATTTGTAAGCAAGCTGGAGGTGGCCATAACCACATAATTGGCGCCTAGTTCCAGATAGCAAGCTCCTCGAGACTTGGGGATGTTTCAAGTTTGGAATGTCATTTCAAACACATCTGCAGTATAAATGTTTTTATTTTAGAGCACTTCAATCTGTGCTATTCAATTACAAAGAAAACATCGTAAACAAATTTATGATCACCCATTATACAGAAAATGAAAAACATATTTTTAGAAAGTTTCCACACAGAAGTAAATCTGCTGTTTCTAAAGGAAGAGGGAAAAGTGATTTAAAATACCCTGTTATAAATATACAGAGCTTTCTGGCACAGCACAAAGGATTACACTACAAAACATAAAGCTGCCGAGAACATTTAGGTGAATTTCTAAAGAGACTCTTCTATTTAATTAGCTTGTACATTTGTACACTGTAACCTGAAATACGCTTCTTTCCGTTCTAAAAACGAAAAAGCCGTAAACACTTGGTACTATAACTGAGAGAAACATGAGGGGAAGCATGTTTAAAGCAAGTCTTTCAATTGTTTTGGTAAAATAACTGCTCATCTTCATGAAGTTAATTTTTGCCTGGAGTACTTACCCCATTGGGAGGAGAGGAAATCCATTCCAACTCTGTCTGTTGTGCTTTAGAGTCCAGCAATATTACTAAAAAGGAAAAAAAGAAGAATTTCCACTGTTTGTTAAATATAGTAAGTAGGAATATAAAAACAAAGCACAAAGTCTGAAAAAAAAAGTTACAAAAATAATGTATTCTTTTACATTCATATTTTTTGCTTTGGATTAGTAAAAAAAAAAACATCTGCAACCACAATTTTCTGCATTTACTTGTAAACAGATGATTAAATGATTACGTACCATACACGTATAAGGAGACAGATATTAATCTTAGCAATTTCATTGCTTAAATCAAAATGTATTGTTTTTCTTAGTTCTCTAAAGTGTTACTAATCAGTAATTAAGATGCATGTTCCCTTCATCTCCTTTGTCATAAGAAGGACATTTCCCATATGCTGGTTATAACAATGAACTTAAACAAATACACCCCAACATTTCAACACTTTTCTAAAACAATATACACAGGACTAGTCTATACCTTACTGGGAGTTGCATTTCAAAAGCAATGGTCTTTTCCAGTTTGAAAGAAAAAAATATGTGATAAAATAGGTGATAAAGCAGTAATTCTATAAACAAATGACAACCAGGAATACAGAAAATAAAAGACACTGTGATTCTGTGATTACCTCACAGTTCGCCTACACAAAATACTACATACACAAAATCAGACTTATTCACTTTATGGTAATGGCTTACTAAAATCTTCATGTCATTATACACCAGTGATGCTTCTATACAAAAAGACATCAGTTCTAGTAGCACTGCAATTATTTTCAGCTAAATGTAACACTGTCTCCAAAATTGGTTAATCACAAACTGATGAACCAACTCTCACGTATTTGACAGTACATACTGAAGGCTGTATTACTGATGTGCTGTCCTCCAAAAATACATTTATATATATGTCTTACGTTTACATTGTAGCCATAAGCTTCCTTCTTAGCGTATTACTGTAAGTTTCTCTAAGACTTTCAAATGGTACATATGCTAATCTGTGATGTAAAAAAAAAAAAAAAGTTCAATAACTTGCTGAAATACCTTCTTTCAGGCAATAGAATGATCAACCAAATACCTTGGTTTGACACACTCTGAAGATTCCTTCTTCAAAGCTGCACATTTAACTTCTTACTTCTATTTGATTAAATAAAAAGTAACATTTCTAATTTAAAGTATATTTTATAATAAAGTATATTAAATTTAAGTATATTTTTTAGTTATGAAGCTATTTATAACTTTCTACACAGCATTTAAGTACTGATATTTCAATGTATGATTTAAGGCTGTAACCTGAAGCAACATTTATCGGGTCTTTTGAAATACTTATAGTTCTGGCTTCGGCCCTTTCTCTAGGAGATTTTAACACAAAATTTCAGTGAATTACTAGAAAGATAAGATGACTAAAAAAAGTTATTTAAAAGGTTCATACAGTAATATCTCAACGCAAAACAGTAGTTTCCAGGCCTGTATATCAGTCATAAAGTGGAACTACTCATTAAAGAAGTTTGATAGTCTCTCTCTCGAACGATTACCTGCTTATTTCATTACGCGTGGATTCAAGGGGCTTTACTTTATAAGACTTTCTATAGAAAAGCAGGTGGTTGTATGTGGCGGTTTGTGAAACAAGAACATTTATAGTGGTCGTGGAGAAAGAAAAAAAAAAAAAAGAAAAAGAAAAAAAAAAGGTACCACGAAAAATTTAACCTTTTCAGCACCAGCAAAACGTCCCGTGGCTGCAATTCATGATACGTTTTATTTGGCAGCAATTCTCCATCACATAGTAACCGGCGGGTTCCTCTCAAGAAGAAAAGACAATAAATAAGCAAACACACACACACACGCACACGCACACACACGCACCAGCCCCTGCTCTGCAAACACCCCTTTGCCAAGAAACGTGGCGTTTCCCTCTGGTTCCCAAAGTTACTGGGGAACAGCTTTCCAGGCCAGCGGCTGTTCGCGGCTCCCGGATGGATGTCACACGGAGCGGGGCGGGCGGGGGGGGAACACGGACGGTGCCGTGCCCCGCACACCCCGCCGGCAGCCTCCGCGGGGGCGCAGCGCTCCGCGCTATGGGGAGACGCCGCTTACGGGGCCCCATCCCGGCGGCGCGGCGGGACGAGAGAGCGAAAGGAGGCGCAAAACCGGCGGAAGAAGCGCGGGGGCGCGGCGGCGGGGAAGGGGATCCGCGGGGAGCAGCGGCCTCTCGCCTCCGCCGGCGCTGCGGGAGTGGGTTTGGCATCGGTTCTGTGGGGTCCCCTCCCCTCCACACCCCATCTCTCCCCCCTCCAGCCGCCAGTTTGGAGGGGCAGCCCCCGGGACTGGTCCCCGAGGGCTCGTAGCCACGGGGCGGAGGGATGGGACCTGTGTCACCCCCCCCCGGGGGGAGCATCCCGCAGCGCCCCCGCGGCTGCGCTCGCCCGGAGGGTCCCGGGCGCGGGGCTGGCAGAGGGCTCGGCAGGTAACGCTTTGACCCTGCCCCGCACCCCTCCACGCGACTCACCGCGGTTTTTATTTAGCTACGGGAAAGCAACTGGGAAAACTTTTCAGCCTCCGCACACACCACACGCACCCCCCAGTCCTTCTTCCGTACCCAGCGGGGAGCGGTGGGAAACCATGCGGGGCTGCTGCCGCCACCGGCCCTTCGGCAAAGGAAAGCTGCAAAGTTACTTTTGGGGTTTATTTCACCCCCACGCACCCTCGCGGTTTCCTCCGCGGGAGTTTTCCGCGCTTGCAGCAGGTACCCGCTCTCAATCCCCGTCTGCCGCTCGCCCCCTCCTGACCCGCCTTTGCCTGGGTTGATTTTCCTCGAATATATACGCATTATACGCACACGCTTTATAGGTATAGATGCATATATATGCACACCCATACACGTATTACACACACAAACACGAGGCACCCGGCGTAGCCCCGGTCGCGACGCAATCTGCGGGGCAGAGACCCGCACCCTCCCTGGTCCTTCTCCGCTCCCCACCCCACGACCACGCGTCCGCACTCCCCGAGCGGAGAGGAGGGGGTGTCTCTGTGCTTCACAGCCCTTCCAAAAAAACTTTCGAAATGCTGATAAGGAAAAGCTCTCTCTCCTCTTTCCCCCTCTAACCTCGCCATCGCCGCCTTCTCTTAAGGGCAGAGGACATTTTAATTGAAGGATTTTTTTTTTTTTTAAGCTCCAGTTACAAGCTCGAAATGGGATTTTACTGCATGCCCACGGTTTGATGAAAAATGTTGGTGTATCCATCTGAGGGGGGAGAAACCCCCCAACGTATAGCTAGGCAGAGACATCAAAAAAGCCCCCGACTCCCCCTTCCCTGTCGTGTGTCCCCCTCCACCCCCCGAAGATGGAGACGGACCTTCGCCTTTGGCTGTCAAACGCGAGCAGGGCGCCCCATTAAATCATTTCGGATTGTCTCAGCGTGAGAAAAGAGATTCCCAGATGGACTTTGTACATTGATTTTATCCACCTCCATCAGTCTCTGACAGAAAACGGACTGTTTTCTCTCAGTGCGCGGGGGAAACAAATGTCCGGGGTTCTCCTTACCACAGATACCAGTGTTGGATTGATGGGAATCGGGAAACCCCGCTGTGATAACGCGGATGGTGTAAAACATCCATCCCTAAACCTCTCCCTTTCCCCAGCGATGCTGAGGTGGGGGGGGGGGGGACGGCATACACGTTGCAGAGACACGATACCGGGATGCACGGACGCTCGAAACGCCTGCCCAGCCTACACGGCCGGGAGGTGCAAAACTGCACCCCGATGCTCCTTCCCACCATCCGTGCACGGCCCCGCGGGGCCGGAGCGCCGCAGACCCCCGGTGGGGAAGCAAAAGCGCGGAGCTGCCCCGCAGCCTCAGCCCCGCGCCGCCCGGTGCCTCCCCCGAAACGTCCCGAGCCCTAAAACTCGGCCCCCAACCCCGGGCAGCCCCCCCACTCCCGACCGGGGAGCAGCGAGGTATCCCGCCCTCCCTCGCACCTCGTCGAGAGGATTAAAGCTGCCACCGGGGAGCGGGGGTACCCCCGCACGCATCCCCGGGCCGGGGGCTGTCTCCCCAGCCCCGCGCCTTGTTCCTTACGTGCAAATGCCTCGCAAACCTCATTCCTGAGAGCAGAGGCAGTTGTCCCGGTCTCACACAAACACACACACACCCATCAGTGAACGCCTTGCTCTTTCCCACCCTGCCAGCTCAACTAAAAAAAAAAAAAAAAGTCTTTTTTTTTTTTTTTTTTTAAGCGGGGGGCTGGCAAGCAGCTGGCAGGGGCAGGCAGGTCCTCTGCTGAGCCACCACACAAGACTTCATGTGCAAAAGCAATAAATAAGCCCAAACTTTTGTTTTACCGCATCACCTTACCTTCTTTCGCAGCCTGTGCCTCCCCCGTGCGTGCAAAGCGGAACAGCCAGACGGAGCACAAAATAATCCAAGAAGGGAGCCTACTTTGGAAAACCATGGTGCAGGAGCGGGGTGGTTTTATATTTTCTAGCTATTATATATTTCTAGGCGCTGCCGCTGCCGCCGCTTGGTGGGTGCTAGAGGACGGTGGAGAATTTTGCTCTGCTAGTCTCTGGCTCGGCGCTCGCTCGCTCCCTCCCTCCCGGCTGCCTTTCTCCTCCTCCTCCCCCTCCTCCTCCTTCGTCGTCGTCGACGACTTCTTCTCCGCCTCCTCCTCCTCCGCGCCGCTACTCGACTCCCGCACCGGGCCGGCCGCCCGCCAGCCCCGACTGCAGCCCGGCCGCCCGCCCCGCGCTCCGATAATATCAATCGGGGCGAGGGGGCGGGACCGCGGCGGCGAGGCGGCCCGTCCCTCAACTTGACTGACAGCGGCCGCCGGCCAAACAGCAGCCCTTTTCGCCGCCCGACGGGCCGAGCTCGGCGTCTGACTGGTGGCCGTTGGAGAGGCGGGGTCGGCGGCACCTCCCAATCAGCGCGCGGCGGTGTCGGGTGTCCGTTGGTGCCGGGGAGCCGCGAGGGGGGCGAAGGCGGCGGGACGGAGGGGCCGGGACGGGGACCGGGGACCTGGGACGGGTCCGGCCCGGCCCGGCCCGGCCCCGGCAGCTGGGGGCTGCTCCACATGCCTGGAGGCGGCCGGCTGGTCCCCGGTGCTCCCTCTGCTCGCTGCGTGCCGGGGCAGGGAGCCAGAGGGAGGGGGGTCCCGGCAGGGTCCCGGCCCGAGCCGCCGCCGGGTCCCGATGCAGCCTCCGCCGCGGTGGCCGGTCCGAGCGCGCACTCGGGCTACTGGCAGCCAAAGGGGAAACTTCGGCAGGAGCTGCGGGATGGGTGCCCCGAGGCAGCCCTCTGCCAAAAGTCGCGCTCCCCCGGGCTGGCATCCCGTCTCCCTCCCCTTTGTCTCATCCGGGTGTTCCGTCCCCCGACTTTGATTGTCCCTAAATACGAAGAACAGGTTAATGACAACTTATTTTGAGGGGGAAAGGGAGGTTGCTTCCCCCCCCCCTCCCCCGTCCTTCTCGTTGGGTGTAAAGTGAAGGAAGGGTAATCTGCTAGCGATGAGACAATTGAATAGGGGGAGAAAAAAGAGAAGAAGAAGAAAAAATAAAAGAGAAGAAGAAGAAGAAGAAGGAAAAAAAAAAGAAAAAAAAAAGAAGAAAAAAAAAGAAGGAAAAAAAAGAGAAGGAAAAAAAAAGAGAAGGAAAAGGAAAAAAAGGGGGGGGGAGAGGGAAAAAACCAAAAAAAAAAAAAGAGAAGAATTAAAAACCCCAAAACCCGAGAAACTTGCCAAATCTCTTTGGTCACTACGAGCCCGGCAGTGCTTTTCCCGGGGATCCAGTTATGCCCCCCCCGCCCCCGCCGCTTTCCCTTCCCCGAACCCACCCCTGCTCCTTCAGCGAAGGGAAGGGCGGAGCGGCACAAAAACTTACCCTTCCCCGGGCCGGGGCGCTGCGACCGCCGCCGTGTCCCCGCCGGGAGCGCTCCTCTCCCCGGCAGCGACGGGCTCCCTCTCCGCGCCCCCCGCACCGCGGAGCCCCTGCCTCTCACTCTGCCCCGCGCACCTTCCCGCGGTCGCCGCGTCCTTTGCGGAGGGTAGAACCGGGATGTAAAGGGAGACAGCGATCGTTGCGAAGCGCAGGGGGTGTCGTCGCAATTCGGTGGCAAGATCGTGCGGGAACCTGAACCGATCCTTGCGCAAACGGGGCCGCTGATACGGAAAATACTATGCCATAAATGGAGACTGAGATTGAAATTGGGGGGGGGGGGATTTGTTTATGGGACCTTTAGGTAGAAAGAGCGCAATTAAAATTGATGATGATAATAATAATATGCTCAGCATCGTCGGATAAACAGCCACCATACTCCGGGCTTGGAGCACTTTCCCTGTGGTCTCTTCGTTACTTCTGAGGATGGCATGAAGGCAGCCTGAGAAACGCACTGTGTTCCTTTCACGTGCTGACTAATTAATACTCATGGCTTAGCATAACAACTTTTTGCATGCTGTTCAGAATGCCCTTTCGATGGTCGGGATACCCCGATGAGCAAAGTACGCGCTCTTGGTTCTCTCGTCCTGTCTCATCTGTCATTCCCATTCTCATGCGTGCGTACTCAGAAAGGGGAGCTGAACTGAACTGTGAGTTTCCTTACCTTCTTTAAAAAGACTATTTCGTTTTAAATTCTTACATGTGGCTATTTTGTAACTTTCTTGCAAGTTTTCATAAGTAAAGTTTGTTTTCTTGTGGCACATGTAATAGTGACTGAAGCAGATGTAGGAAGTCCTTAACCCAGTTAGTCCTCTACAATTTCCTAGAATAAAGCATTTCATTTCAACATCATTAATCCCAAAAGACTAACCTATGTAATGTATTAAAAAATAAATACATATATTTGTATTGAGACTTTGAATGCCTATGTTCATAAAAATGAAGGACATGAACAAATTGACAGGAGAAAGGCTCAAGTAGCAATGCGATATATCCATGTCCTGCATATAATATTAGGCCAGAAAATTATTTTCATCATCACCTGCATTTATACAGGCCATATCGTATTTGTTTTGTACAATCTAATATTGTATGTGTATAGAGAGTCTGTACACATATAAGGATACTTAAAAATTATGGACATTTATTAACCACACAGAAAATATACGTGCACGTGACCTAGTGTGTAAAGAAATTAAATAAGAGATATCAAAAATTAAAAAAAGGTGTATATTTCTCTTCCTGATCAGGGCATTTCAAATGCCCTATCTTCCTGACAATCGTAAGTTGAGATAAGATGACATTATATGTGCTGCTTCCTTAAAACAGTTGTGGATATATTCACAGGTACATCAGAACAACTCATATATACACTGAGACGGTACATTACAGTGTTTTGGGTTTTGTTTTTTTAAGCTGTTCTGCTTACACATTAGATCTTTATGAAAATGGCTCATAATTTGAAGACTTTTTCAATGAATTTGATTTTTTCCTTTTCCTCTGCTTCTTTTTAGTGTTTTCAGATACTTCATTGTTTTCTGTAGGTGCACAGCCCTGTATTGCATCTCATCTAGCTGATTGTTGGATCTTCTGTTAACAAAACCAGAAAAGATAAATATTACAACTGAACCAAAATATTCAGGCTAAATGGACCATAACCCTCAGATTTAGTATCAACATCTCTGAGAGAAGAAAAAAAAAAAAAAAAGGTAACTGGGAACTTCAAGTGTTACAATTCAGACCCCATCAGAGTAACTAATTAGCTGAAACAATATAATCAAAGATACTAAAGTTACTTTTTTGCTTTGTCCTGTTCTGTCCTTTTTCCTTTTTTTCTTACTTAAAATCTGTAGGCCGGATTCTGCCTTTTATTTAAACTTGTATGTTTTTAGAACAGCTTTCTTGATGCAACTTAGCTTCCCTCTGCTGAAAATAGCTTGATGTCAGGCAAGCTTCCCTATAAAGAATTGAAATGGTCTAAGCAGACTTTGGAGAAATATCTAAATAATTTTCTCCTTAAAACTGCCTAACTCTATCTTCACCACATAACTCGGTCTGAAATTGCCATACAAGAAATATGGGATGAATACTAAGGCTATACAAGCACACATAAGGAAATGAGCATGATCTGAAAGTAGTTACAAAATTCTGTCTTCACAAATTTCCTTTTTGCAGGATTTAAACATGGCTTGGCTACTGTGTGCAGGGCTGAAGCAAAATCTGAACAGCTTTAAAAAGGTGTTGAAGGGTAGCCTCAGACATAGTTTATGAAAATGATACTGAGTGTTGGTCTGCCCACACAAGAATGACACTTAAAACTGGTTTTGACCGAAACCATTTGAACTGTGTTGTACAGTAGTAAAAGTAGAAATTAGGCTTAAGTAATAGAAGTTTTTTGAAACTCCGAGTTTGGTATCTTGTGGTCATAATCTAAGCAATCCATAAGCAATTCTTTATCTGTGCACAAGATTTTCTATGAAGTATGTAGTACACATTTTTGTACCTTTTTTTCCTAATAATTTTTTGTAGAATTTTTAATATAAAAATGCAGTGGGATCATGGAATTTGATTTTTAAGTAATACATGTATAGTAAATCATTATATGAGACTTTGCATTTAGTCTTCCAGATGTAATGGCACTCACATTCCAAATCTGGACCAGAGAGAATTTTTCTGTAGGGTGTCAATTTCAGATCTTCTGGTGGATTTATAAGTCAGACTAGCTCTACTGTAGTAAAGAAGGCAAGGCGTTAAATAAACATTACTGATTCATAAAGAAATTGTAGAGAATTGGGACTGGCTTCTTTGAAAGGCATGTTCGTATAAGAAGTCTATTCTACAGTTGAAATTTTAGTTTGGTTTGTTTTATTATTATTTTTTAACTATTTTAGTTACCAGAAATCAGAAATAGTGTTATAAAGCTACACACTTTAAAGTCTTCACATACATCAGAATGGCAATAATAATTCACTGTCAAATTTTCTCTCAGGGGATTTAAAGTTATACAGTGTGCTAAATAGATACTTAGAATCTGTTTTTGAAATCTATGAATTTTCAATAAACTTGAAAAACACTGTACAGAATAGAGATAAGATAGTGTATCGTCCTACCATTTAATTGGAATGAAATAAATTCACAGAATCATAGAATTGTCTAGGTTGGAAGGGACCTTCAAGATCATCTAGTCCAACCATCAACATAACATTGATAAAAAACATGTCTCTAAGCACCACGTCTACTCATCTTCTAAACACCTCTAGGGATGGTGACTCAACCACCACCTTGGGCCGCCCATTCCAATGCTTAATAAGCCTTTCAGTGCAAAAATTGTTCCTAATACCTAACCTGAGCCTTCCCTGGTGCAACTTGAAGCCATTACCCCTTGTCCTATCATCTGTGACCCTCCTTTCAGGGAGTTGTAGAGAACAAGAAGGTTTCCTCTCAGTCTCCTTTTCTCCAGGATGAACAATCCCAGCTCCCTCAGACACTCCTCAGAAGATTTGTTCTCCAGACTCCTCACCAGATTCATTGCTGTTTCCAGAACCTCTATGTCTTTTTTGTAGTGTGGGACCCAAAACTGGACATAATACTCAAGGTGGAGCCCCACCAGTGCCGAGTACAGGGGTATTGTGTAAAACAGTACAAATGAAATGCACGTTAAATATATGTGAACATGAAATGTCTCTGCCTTTCCAGAGGAACAGCATCAAAGAATCATATCGGATCCAAAATTATGCTCCAACTGGGTCCTGTAAGTTTGTTTCCTCTGAAAAATCTCAATTTGAAAACTGTTTTATTGAGGAACAAGAGCTTCTGGAGAATATACTGTGTCAGTCTGTTAGTGTATCTGATTGAGCTGTGGACCTTCCCCTTGGGGGTAGGGAAGGTAGGGAATAGGGCAAGTCAGTGCCATCATCCTGCAATAGCATCTGGAGATATTCTGAAAGGAGATAATTCCATTGCTCACTTAGGAGTTCAAGCAATGCCTTTGTGCCCAGGTGCAGCGGGAAGCAACCACACACATAAACACATTGTCAACTTCAATGCTCTGCAAGATTCAAAGTTTCAGTTTTCCTAGGATATTTGTCATACAAAAAAATTGCACACAGAAAACCCGATCATAAGGGTAGCTAATTTTTATTTTAGTTAATTAGGTGTAAGCAGTAGTTAAACTCTAGCGATATGCTCCCATGATGCTACTATCTTCCTGTTCTTTCTTAGTACAAGTGACATCTGATCACTTCCTTCTGTGACAGTCCTGGATTATTCTTTCAGCCCAGCTGTGGTGAAAAGTCAGACCCAGTAGATTTCCTGTTTCCATATATTACCTCCTCTTACAGTCAGTCTCAATCTCTCAATTTCCTTTTGGTTCTGTGAAAGAGCATGGAAGGGAAAAAAATAATTAAAAAAGTTTTCATCTCAATCTTGCTTCTGTGTAAGGAGGTAGGAGGGGAAAGGATAAAAGAACAGATGCAATAACCCTTATTTAGCTCTGAAAGATAAACTGCAGATTGCAATGGCAGGAGTTCCAGCGCTTTCACCTCTAGATCCAGGAAGTGTAGAGATGTGGAGCATCACCACTGACAGGAAAAGTGCCAAAGTGTATGGGAGAAGGCATTCCTTGAAGCAGAATAATTTCAGAATTGCATCCTTCAGGAGTCCAACCCTCTACAGATTTCCCTCTTCGCCATCTTTCACATATTCTCATACTCTGTCAAGTTTCCATGCACATACACTGCTGGTGTATACTGGTCTGTAGATTTACCTCCCCCCAAAACTGATCTCTCATTACCCACTGCAAAGTAAACCAGATTTCTGACAAATAATACACATACTAATTTGTGGAAGTTTGTTTTATCCTAAGACAGTTGATTCTTAGAAGATATACTAAGACCTTCCATACTCTATTTTATCTCCTTAAATGTGGAAGTTCATGTGATAGTGAATTTCACAGGTAAATAATGCTTTATTCAGAATACATTTACTTTTGACTGTAATTTACCAACTGTAGTTTCAGGATGTAATTTCTTTGGTATTTACTGTAGTGTGACAAAGGTTAATAGAAGTACCTAACAAACTGTCTTTATACCGTCAACTCTGGGTTATCTAGAGTAATAATCTTGTAATGCAAATGCAGGGATGATGCAAATCTTCTGTAAAATTAAGCTGCGTGGCTGTATAATGAAGAAAAAAGGTTTTGCTATATTCAACCTTAAGGGCCAAGGGTCTCTAACACCTGCCTGGATCAGCAAATGCAGATGGAAATAAACCCCAGTACTGCAACACTGCCTCTGGACCCCTCCTGTCCTCATGCAACCAGACTAGCTATCTCTGGACCCGTGATAATGTGCATCACAAATAGATAATTTCACCCCAGTCATCACTGAATAGGTCTCTTTCTTTTCATTATTATTATTTTGCATACACTTACCAAGTAATTTCTAAGTTGTCTCCTGTCTAAAGCCATTCAGATAATGTTTTTCTCTCCTAAGCGGTTCCATTGATCTAGGTGAGAGTTAGGTGGTACTCAAGCTGAATGAGAGTGACACTCTTAGGTAAACAATAAGTATCTTTAAAGCTCCTTCAGATAGAAAACACTTCATTTCAAGAAATCCTTATTTGTCCTATTGTACATGTTTTTCTTGAGGAGGTGATTTGAACTGAAAGCAATAAGTAGAGTTAACTGATGCGGTGGAGGGTGCTTTTTTGTACATCAATTTTTTTCAAGACTATAACTTCAACTTTTTTTCACATTTTTTCTTGGTGTAGGTTTTTTTGGGATGGGCTTGGGTTTTTTTCTGTTTGGGTTTGGTTTGGGTTTGTTGCTGTTTTGTTTTGTTTTGGTTTTTTCCCAATGATGGCACAAAAGGCAGTTGTCACTGAGCTGTAGTGTTTCCCGTGACTTTCTCTTAAGTGTTTACGATAAATTTAGGGCCCATCAATGTGATTGAACAGTTCCTTTTTTTTCTCCTCTTCTCCTTTTTAGTGAATAACATGGCAGCAGTCTATAGTAGTTCATCTGTCATTGTGTTTCCCAGTTGCTTAGAGGTAGAGTTTCTAATCCACTGCATTACCTTTCTTAATCATGGCTATACACTTTTGCCACATCACTGTCTATGACTTTTACAATAGGTGATAAATATATTGAACTCTGTTACTCATAGTACATATCTTGGAGCATCCTATAATTTGCTTGGTTTTATGATTAAATCGACCTTGCACTGTTTTCCATCTCATAGATGGGCAGTAATTCTTGACAGATGTCTACCTCACACACTGTAATTATTTAGATCTTAACAGTAATCTTTGGGGAGACTCAACAGGCTATCTTGTATCATTTCATTTGAAATTGTATTTTTTTCCCTTTTTAATAGCATGATCCAAAACATTAAAATAAAAGGCAAATGTAATACATGAATTAACAGCATTTTCTATTTCCCTCTACTTTTAAATTTTGTTCTTTATCCCATTTTCAAATATAATCAAATAACATTACAAAAAAGAAATGGCAGACTGAACCTTAAAAAAAAAAAGAAAATTTAGATTTATGCTGTCTGTAAGGTAATATGATTTTGTATTTTTTTCATATATTTTATTAGTACACAAACTACCAAATTTTTATAATTGCTGTAGTACCTTAGTAAGCCCCACAGTAAGAAATCCACTTACCTAATTGAACTTCCATTGCTAAGAAGAAGGGGAAAAAAAGGTAGTTTTCCAGACCAGAGCATCTGCCAAGGGTGTTTCAGCAGAAATCAGCTTCCTGAATTCTAGGAGAAAAACTCAACACTACTTTTTCCTTCTTCAGTGTTAAGATTTTATCTTCCTAATCATCCCATATGGGTTGTAGGAGTTTGTTTTTCCCCAAAATGGGCACAGAGTTCTCAATGAATATTGCTACACAAAAAAAAACCCCAAGAACCCAACAAAACCATAGCGTGCCTCTCACAATTTACAGTCAAGGGGCACAGGAGGCTGAGAGAGCATGAAGTCACCTTCGTGTCTTTCTGATTTGGTAAACTGAAAATGTCCTCAGCATATCCAAAAGTGCTCGGGGGGGTTGGGTTGGGCTGTGAAATTATGGCACACTCCTACCTAGGGCTGCCTGGTGCACTGTGGGACCAGTTACAGCCTCTGCCTTCTGCAGCCCCGTCCCAACCCACTCTTCCTTCCCCCAGCTTGCCCCTAGCTTTGCCTCCTGCTGTCATTTTGCAAGATGATGCTTTGAAGGCTGCCTTCCAGCATGCCTACGCCAAGGTTTTCCTCTCTCAGACAGAAACAGTGATTGTAAAGCTTTAATGTTATTCCAGCCTCTTTGTCCTGCCATATAATGTGCCTTGCATATAACCAGCTGTAGCATAATTAAGCTAGATTTTAGGTGCTTAATCAGGCTCAGCAAAATAACATAGTTTGCCACATTCCTTCCAGCTGAAATCAGTACATAGCTTTAAGGCTGCACTGCCTCTGCTGTACCTGTGAGTAACTGCTGTCAGCTGGCAAGAGCTTCATCTGAATTCGGATTCACTAGGAGATTAATTTAAGATACTTTTCTTTCAAAACAAGTACTGTACTTTATCTCTTCAGACTGAGACTTTTCAGTACATTTATTTGGAAAATATGCATATGTATGTGTCTACATACATAATTTCCTCATAAATTCAAGAGTCATAGATAAATGGAATGTAGAGATAATATAGTTTCATGTACCAGTACTGTGTACAGAGGGCCAGTCCCTTATCTCCTGTGAATTGACATAATTGCAACAACATTATGCTACTTGGGGCTTTTTGGCAAGAATTCATGCCACTTACATAATTCATTACAGCACATTCTAACCCCCTGAAATCTATGCATATTTTTAGGCATAGCTTGTACAGTCCCAGTGATTTCTGCTTGTGAATTCCCTTTAGACGTGCCCTCAGGTTCCCTCCTGGACATGCTTCTGTCACCGTGTCACTTTGAAAGTCACTGCTGCAATTCTTCCATCTATGCGGCTCTCAAGTCAGTGAGGGATTTAGATGCACATAGGTAACAGATGTAAGATGCTGGTCAACCCACAGTAGATTCTGATGGTCTTCTAATAGTCCTCTGCTTCTGGTTACTGAGTGCTGTGAGCCTGAGCCTTGCCTGATGTGAGCCCCTGGAGTTAATGTCTTTAAACACCTGTTAACATTTCTACCTTATGATGTTATAGCACTTAAATATTTCAAATTATGTTTATATAAATATATATAAAGCTATAACATTGAGTATCTGGGTAATATTAGGTTCCTTTTTTTTTGAAACAAGGTCTCTGCAGGATTTTGTGGGAATGGAGATCTCTCTCTCTCCACCTCTTCTCCCATAAGCTTCCCACCAGTCTGAATTTGCTAGGAGGCCGTGACTTGTTCCTGTAGAAATCTGCCATGCAGTTGAGACAGTAACCTACAGCAGGGTTGGAGATGTTAGAACCGCTTTCCTCCTTGAGATATAGTACTGCCTGTCCCTGGGAAGCACCCTGTCTCACCTAAGGGCACGGTAGACCTACGTGACTCTACTTGCTCACTGTTCTGGCTCTGTTTCAAGGCTGTGCTGGATAAATTAAAGGCGTGAGAGAAGATGACGAGGACAGTTTGCCTCCCTCTGCACCTTCTCTCTGCTGAACTGAGGAGAGGAACAGCTCAAGGCAGGAGAGTAACTGGAGTGAAGCCACAAGAAACGGAGGCTGCTGTGCTGTGCAGAGAGATGCATCGGGTTATCACTGTGGATACTGTGATAGTCACCTAAACAGTTTTTATTACTGTTTGCTATAATTTCTGATGTCTTTGGGTATTGGGTATGGTGTATGATCTGCCTTACCTTCTTTTCTCACCTTCAGTTTTGCTATTTTAAGGGTATTAGCCAATTCTCAGAAAGGTGCAACTTTGATTTCAAAATGTGTCTGTCTGTATCCAAACCCTGGAAAGCCAGAAGAGTTCATAAGGAGGCTAAAATAACACGACTATTTTTAAAATGGCATTTTCTTTGATTTTAACTAACTGTTATGTCTCTCTACCATGCAGATATGTGTCACAACTCCACTTAAGCGACAGGTCACATTAATCAGGCTACTTCTAGAACTGCTTCTTTCTACCTGCAACTGCATGTCATTCTCCAAAGGAATCCCACACAGTTATGGCCAGTTATGCATGTATGTCTCTACAGGGCTAACTCGGCAGTGCTTTTGCTCAGCTGCATTAAGTGGTTTTGCTATATGGAAAGAATTTAATTAGTTCATGTCAAAGTTACACCACCTTTGGTGACAGGTGAAATTGGTGTGTAGCAGTATCAGCCGAATCAATGTGAACTGATATAAAATTCTGGAAACTAGTTTTCAATGGACTCCTTAACGCAGCTCAGAAGAGCAGAGCAGCACGCAAAGTGAAATAAATGAATGAAAACTGCATGATTAAAAGCTTCCAACTGGAAATTTCATTGCAATATTCAGAAACTCTACAAATTCTTCTAATTCATCATACTCTTTGTTTATTACTAATAAATTAATGTGCTGATGGAAGGAATTCATTACCCTTTCTACACACTTCACTAGTTGCAGGTCATTTATTAATCTGTGTTATCTGGTAAGACTAAAACCAGCTGTAATTACATTGTTAAACATTGATTAATAAGCGGTCCACATCACTAATATACACAAGAAGCAAGATAAAAAATCTTTTTAAAGATTTAGAGTAAAATTTTAACATTCCTTTGGGAATAAAGAAATCTGGATCTTCATCAATATTCATTTTTGTAAGATTCCATTTGCTTGTACAGCTGTATCTCTAAACACCTTTTGGAAACAGATTAACAAGCAAATTCAATTACACTAGAGTAAACGAACTGCATTCACAAAGTGGTATTAATGCATTAAGTGAAACATTTAGAACGAAACATTTTTTTTAAACAGTCTTCAGCTAACCAATCTTTTTTGTTTTGTATTCTTAGTTCAATCATGTAATTAGGCACACATGTATTTTAAAACCATTTGTATTTTACAGATTTAAAAATAATATAGCAATTTGAAATACATTATTAAAAACACAGCAGATTTCTAGACCCTGCTTTTGTGGGTTTTCAATAAAATCAGTTTGATTGAAGTCCCACACAGGAAATTATTACATGTCAGAAGCTTGGATTATCATTAAGGGTAAATAAGCAGAATGTCTCTGGCACTTGACAAAATTGAGGAACTTAATTTTATGATATAGCTCTATGGGAAATAAAGCAGATGGAAAGAAGATGCTTTTAGAGAAGATGTTTTAAGACTGTCCTCAATTAATCATAAATGACAAATCTTATTACAGTAGCACTATTGCTACGGGTCTGTCAGTATTTCCATTACAAACCTGTATTTCAAAGTTTTATAAATGGGCTATAAAAATTAAGTCTGGGATGAACTTTGGTGTTCACACTGCTCACTATGGGATCACATTTTCCTCCATAAACTTTAAGAAAATCCATTTTACTATTTTGAGTTTGAAGATTGTAAAGGTACCGGAAGTGAGAAATTTGGATGTCTTGTTTGTTTGCATAGCTTTAAAAGAGGACACAATTTAATAGATCAGGAGAACTATGATTCAATGGCATAAAGAGCCTAACTCACTTTTTTTACTTTTTTTTTTTTTTTTTTTAAATTGTCCCCGAAAGAATCACCCATTTTAGTGTAAGTTCAGCTTGTAATAGGGATACTGAAATTCTCCCTTCAGCCTTGTAACTCCTTTGGATTACTTCTTCTGATTTGACACCTGTTTTCCAGCTCACCCAAATTTGTGCTAGTCTGGAATACATTCAGCCACTGGAATCACCAAAATCTTTGAAGCAGAGTCTATTTCTGCAGAATTGATGATCTGAACTAAAGTTTGCTTTAGTGCTAGCCTGGAATACGTTCAGCCACTGGAATCACCAAGGTCTTTGAAGCAGAGTCTATTTCTGCAGAATTGATGATCTGAACTAAAGTTAGTAGTTCTTGATGGTTTGATTAAAGTACCTTTTTTTCATCTGTGTTCCTTTTGGAAGGTGAAGGTGTTCTATAGGGCACAAAATAAGTACTGCTAGCAAGTCCAACAAGCATAACGCTCAGAAGTGCAGTAGTTCTTCAGTATTAGGGCTCAGGAAGGTAGTATTCTGTTAGGCTTTTGAAGTCTCTGACAGAGATGGTGAAGGCATTTTTATGAGGATCAGAACCGTGTTGTGAGACCCATGAATACATATTCACTACTTAAGGATGTTAGAAGTGATGCAGAAGTCCTTTGCTACTGGGCCCTACCTGTGAGACAGGACTACTCAAACATATGGAGAACACAATAAGACCATCCCAGTTTTATGGGGTTTGGCAGTGTCTTTAGCCACTTTGGCCAAGCGTGTCTTGGTAAGTCGCATCTATAACTGTTTTCCGGCACTGGTCTTTTGGTAGAGATTCTGTATCCCACTCCTCAGCTGGCTGAGCCACCAGATCATGCAGCAACATCCAGGCTGCCCAGGGGGAATTGCCCAGGAATTGTTTAAGAAAGTGCTAGCTGGCCTCAACAGACTCTATTCTGACAGTGCAAATAATCAGTGTTTGACAACGTTCCCCAGTGCTGTTTTATTTACTAATGCAGACTTAGATGCCATTCAAACTGACAAGACAGATAGAGTTTGGTTCGGTCTGAAGGGAAATCTGCAATCAAAATGGAGTTTGCCAAATAGCAAACAGGGGAATCCAGCTTCAGAGGGGCAGACCTTAAATTGACAAAGGTCATGTCACCTGTAGAGCTGGTAGCCTTGAATGACTTGTGCATAGGAGAGGTGCTATGATATCTGCTATCTGCACATCATGTATCTGACAAATTCCTGCAGTATTAGCAGGCAAAGACACGAGAGCTGCGGTACTCACCTGGGTGTGCTTCCATAAGAGAAGAATATTATACCCTTTCATCCATTGCTGCTGAAAAATTGTGTTCTTTTCATAGTAGTAGCCTTGGAATGGGGTAAAGATCACTGCCCGCTACCTAGCTAATTAACCAACTGACTACTGCAGGTGAACCCAACAGTCCTTTCAGTGGCTGAAGAAGAGGCTGGGCCCGAGTGATTTATCTGTATGACAATATGGCACGTGCTTCCACTAAACACACCCCTCACTCCCTCTTGTACAACAAGCTTGGCTGGCGGATGAGAAATAGGAACCCTAGAGCCAAAATTCAAGCTGACTTACCAAGAAACTAGATTTGAATAGGTAGTAAAAAAAAAAAAAAGAATGCTCACAGAAGGAAGACATTAAAAATACAATGTCATTATTATTGATGGCATTATTATTGCTGTGCTGCAAATTATAAACCTGCTTTTTTTTTTTAGAAGACAAATGCATGTAGAACAAAAAGCATGATCTTATGTTTTACTTTATTTAGGAAACAGTATTTGTGAGAACTAAAAACTAGGCTGATAACTTGGTTCATTTGGATAGTTGAGGCTTAAGGTATTGTGGAGAAAGAGGAGGAAGTTACTTAATATTTCAGTTTTTCTGCAGGTGGAGAGTAATTATATTGTGCTACTTTTTTGTCATATGCTGTTTGATTTTTATATAACATTGGCCATGCCAGGATGGTAGAAACTATCTAAAATATGATGTTATCAACTGAGACTATAGAAAGTCAATCAAAAAGGTGAAAGCAAATAAAATGGTAATAAAGGGAAGTGGGTCATGGGAACAGACCAAAAAGCATTTAATAGACATTTCTTTATCAAATACTGTCTTCTTTTCCAGACATTTAAACTTACAGGACATCTGTAGAAGGTAAAATCAGAGTACAGGCCTGTTTGAAATAGGCAGCAGGTCTTTTCTGTGTTTTGGGGGGTAACCAGAAGCAAAGTGCTCAAACTAAATTTTCATAACCGTTCACAGGTGAATGTGTGCTAACTTGCAATTGCTGATGATTTCTGAGACTGGAAGATGTGATATGTGAAAAATGTAAAGGTTATTTGTACAGATCCTTACTGATTTCAAAAGTTACATATATTTTATTTCCCTTTATTCTCTTTTTTCAGCTGTGTCTGTCATGGAGCAGAATTAATACTGCAGGACTTGGATAATCAGCCACTTACTGACAATATTGACTAATAGAAGTAACTTTATAACATGGGTGAGGTTCACACACATCACTTCTGTCCTAAAAATTATTGCACCATCCAAACTTTAATAAAAGCAGTCAGTGATTAATTATTCAATACATACATACCCAAATGTTTGCGGAGTATTGTTAACCAATAGCTTAATCAGTGGAAATGAAGAGGAATTTCTGAGCAATGATCCTCCTAAGCATTGCAGCTGTTTAACGACTCTCCCGCAAATGTTATCAAAAAGGTCACTTGGCTCATTCTTTCACTGTAGGGTTCATTTGAATGTGCTGCATTTGAATTATTTTTTTGGGGGGGAAATTAGGCTAGCTTGAGCAAAGCTATATATTACATAGTAGTAGCATGTAAGTTGTCAGGGCTGGCCCTGTCCTCGGTGTCTGTGATAGTAAGTCTTTGGGGATGGAAACATAAACACACCCAAAAGACCGATGGAGAAA
Organism: Scolopax mira; assembly: GCA_004320125.1. Lineage (NCBI taxonomy): Eukaryota > Metazoa > Chordata > Aves > Charadriiformes > Scolopacidae > Scolopax > Scolopax mira. The sequence continues at coordinate 200,015 of BJBW01004290.1, forward strand.
TCGCTTCTTCCTTATAGACGTGCAGAGAGAATTACAAGACCCTGGAGATTTAGCAGACTTGACCACATTCGACCCCCAGCCTGGTCGTCTGAGTAGCTGCTGACCTATGTTTGTTTGAATCGTTGCCTGTATTATTTCTCAGACTGAAAGCATCAATGAACATATGTTAAAGGATTTCTTGTCTATGATTAGGACTAAAGTTAGGAGCAAAACTGGAATGGAAACATCCCTATGGGGTAACTCAAGATGATAGGAAAGGATGATATCATCTTGTGAGAATGTTTGGTTTCAGATGATTTTGATGCATAACTGGGCTTGATTTGCTACTCTTCTCCCACGTGTACACTCGTGCCTATCTATCTTGGATAGTCCTGTCTGGTGTGGGCTGGAGGCAGTCTGGAGAAGAGAGAAGCTCTGACGTGTCTTTGAAGAAAATACAGGAGATTCTCTCACTGTGCCTTCTGTTGCACATTTTGAACAATACAAAGTATTTAAATCATCACAGCATTTCCACGAGTCTCACCAGCCATGTGATATAACTGAACATGCTATGGTATAGCCTGCTGGTTCGATCACCTCGCGTTGTCTGATTTTCTGCTAGCACTGCAGCCTGTCCTGTGTAACAGGCCTGGGACCTAAACACAAGCATAACTTTTGTATCTTCTGCTGGCATTTGTAGGGAAACTACTACTCTGAAGGATTTTCTGCACCTGATTGTGCATGAAAATTAATCTTTTCTTTCGGGTGAAAATTTCATATTTTGAGTTTTCTCATACTTTCTCTAGGAAAACTCATAAGAAAAAATTATTATTTTTTTTTCATATATTTGAAGTGTTTTGATGGTGGTGGGATTTTTTTTTTAAAGAGAAATGAGAAAAAATAAAATCAGATTCTTTTTTCCAGAGAAATACCTTAGGTCAAACTGTTTATCTGCTTATTTATTAATTTTTATAAGAAAGGTGTTTTTCAAATAAAGCCCTAAATGACTCTAATTATATACTGAGCAGTACTATGGAGAAAAGACTGTAAAAAGAATGGCTACGTTGGAATAAAAGTGATTTAAAAAAAGTGAGACAACGTCACCAAGTACATATGTAGTTTCTAGGTATGGCAGAAAACAAACAAAAAAGAGGCCGCATCCACACTAACACATAAAACAGGCCATGGCCTATTCTTTACTCCTGAAATCAAGTGGTACAATGTGGTTTGTATCTCCTGGCTCCTAAAGGAGGGTGGACTTACTGACTTCTAGAAGCAGACCCAGCCACCTTGTCACCCAGACTGTGCCCAGAGTAGCCTGAGCTGGTGCTGGCTGGCGCCGGGCTGCCCCGAGTCATTGGCAATTAGGAGTGTGGATGGAATAGAATATAGATGATCACAGCTCCCTGCTTAAATCCATGGCCTGGTTCTGCTTCTTTTCTTCATACAGACATGTATGAGACTAGCTCTCTGCTAACATTTTGGTATGAATGAGTTTAATTTACCTGCTGGTCTTGATCCTCAGTGATTAGAGAGCTTTTCTCATGTTGGGGAGCCTCACTGCTGATGAGCAGAGCACAGGAAAGAGCTTTTGGCCTGAAATAGGAGTGGTCTGTTTTGAATGATCATTTTTAATAGAGTGTGAATCACCACCATGTCATCAAGAATAAAGCAAAAACGCATGAGAAAATTCTGTCAATAGAATGCTATTTCCGTGGACTATTTTGTGTCATTACAAATTGCATTTGCTGTAATAAGTTACAAATGTAATTTATTATGAGTTAACATCAGGACTGAGACAAGTCATTAAAAATGTATAATAGACACAATTTCGTTTCCCCTGATAAATGTAAAGTTTGCTAGGCTCAGCTCCCCTCATTAGTATGTGACAGTGCTAGGAGACACTTTGATCCAAAAGGCTAGATATACATGCTGTATGTCATAAATGCATTTTAGTTTTAATAACAGTCCAAGAGGTTCTGCATATTACTTAATAAAAGATCAATGCAGTAATATGATTAACCACCCTGTGTTGCTTTCTCTGTTTGTGAGAAAAGATAGTTCAGGAGCTGTGCCGTGAATAGCAAAATGACTAATTGACAGGCAAAATGAAGGTTTCCCCAAGGGTTTTTCCCCCCTCCTCACCCTCAGGGCTTCCTTTGTTAGCAGAATGCTGTTAACTCTTTTGTTTAGGGTCTCTTACCTTTAAGCAGGCTTGTAGAAGAGCTTTTCATATTTTTTAGCAGTAGATTTACTTGCTGAGTAAATATAGCTGATGAAAGAAAAGCTGGTGATCCATAAAAGACCAGGCTGCAGGGATCCTCATTAATCTTCCAATAGTTTTTGCTGTCATTCCTCTTTAAAGTTCCTTGCCTTGTAAAGTATTTGTGGAAAAAGTAGGAACACTTTTGCCTTCCACTAAGCAATGATATCCATCCAGATCCCAACAAAAGCTCTCACTCCTTTTCAACTAGTTTTAACTTCAGCTGTGTCATTGGACAGGGTTCTCAGCTACGAAAGGGAAAACACTGTTTAGCTGAGTTTTACAAAAGAAAGACAAGAAAAAACCAGAGAAAAAATAGTTTTCTTGTTATCCACTGATGGTAATGTGACTATATCATTAAATGGGTAAGCTAGGTGGGGTACAATAATTAAATAAAAATAATACTTTGAGTACATTCAAGCTTAAGAGATTGTCTTTTGGAAATCTTGACCAGTTACAGAAATAGTAAAGCATATGGCATGAAATTGAGAAAGTTAATATAATTAGCTGTGATGGATTATAGCAGGATCATGAAAACATTAGGACAGAGGCCTACAGTTTAGAAGGTATTCCAAATTTGGGATTGCTGAGCTAATGGTCATCAAGCAGGGCTCAGAGCATGGTCTGCTTCTCCTGAGGATGGTTAAACTGACCTGTGTTCAGATTGTGTTTTCTGTTAGCACTGTCCAGCATTTTGGTTCATCTATCAGTTATGCCACCAGTCAATCTTTTGACCATGGAATATGTCATAGGGAATAACTGAAGCAATTTCATGGACAAAAGACAAGGAATCAAAGGTTTTTAAAAGCTCTTATGGTTCAAAAGGTATGAAAGAATACAAAACACTAAAATGGTACCAGTTTGCATCAAACTAAGGGGAAATAATTTTTGCTAAGGTAAGGAGGAGAGATACAACCTCAGATGTTATCTCCACATTTTCATTTGAGAAAAGGGTCGTGGAAAGCCTCCAAGACAGAACACATTTTTGGTCCTCTTTCAGCTATATTTGGCACACTTATGTTCAGAGCAAGGTGAAAGTATTTTAGTGGATCATTTTTATAACCAAAAAGTAAAACCTTAGGGCATTGAAAACCATTTGAACTTACATTCAGTTTAAAAAATAGATTTTGCTGAAAAAAAAAAAAAAGAAGAAAAAAACCACGCTGACATAATACAGTTCAACATTCCTGACACACTTTTTTTTTTTAGCGTGAGCACCATTCAGAAAGTCAAGAAAGTCCTCTTATGGCAGAAGTGGTGACACTTGCTTCTGGTAACCCTACTGCTGAAGTCCTCTCTGGGATCTGGGAGGCCAAGGTTTTGATGAATTCTCCTTTTGAACTGAAGCAGAAACACAAACTCTGTGGATATTGGCAATCCATTGCTCTTCCTCCAGTTGTTACTGCTTTTTTGTTTTGTATATAGCACTGAAACTTTCATCAAGGCACAAGCTACAGTTAAAGAACTAGTTTTATGTGGCTTAGTTTTAGACAACTAAACAGGCATTTTGCTTAAATCATCTTTTAGGATCCTTCTATAGTCAATAGCAGGTCAGAAAAGGACTCTCAAGACTTATTGAAGGATCATTTTGAGCTGTGAATGTCTTTCTGATGATGATAAAGATAATTTAGATTATTACCTAAACCTAGTCTTTATGCAAGTAGGCCAAGGCTGGGTGAGATGAATCCCAGCTGAGGTGTCTCCTCTTCTAGCAGGTCCTAGACTTACTTTGATTTTTTCTCTGTGGCCCAGTGAATAGCTAATTATTTACTCAATGGGCAACAATTCTAAAGAGCTATAGAAAAACACAGCTCTAAGCCACTGAGGAACTTACATTCTTCTAGGACAATGAAGATGGTAAGAGGAAAAGACTACCAAGTGTCCTAAAGGAAATACTTGTCATTCTAGAACAAACTGTTAATTTGTCTCTGAAATTTGATTGTATTATCACTGAGTTAACTGAACAAACTCTCTAGCAGTGTCCAAAATACTATTTAAAAGGTTATGTAATAAACTTAGCAATGTAAACACGTGTTCAAAGTTGCTTAATAGATTTATCTGCCTTTGACATGGTATAAAATAATTATGGTCTTTTCTATTGCTGGGCCTCAAAGTGATCTGGAAACTCTCCTATTCACTTCTTCTATTGAAGAGGAGTCAGATGAGTCAGATGCAGCAATATATTTGGAGTTGTACAAGCAAGCCCTCAACAGCTACAAACATGGCTCTGTGGCAGACTGACTTATTCAGTGTATAGGTCAACCTTAGACAGATGGCTAGTCCCTGAGAAAGCCTTCAACAGTGAGTTAGAAGAGTGCCTGGGGCAAGCTCTCTTAATGGAAATGAGCTCACCTCTTCCTCCATTTCCAAATTCTTAATGCCTGGAAACACCTGTTCCTTAACCTGGGGCTGCTTAGCTCAAGAGAGTTATTTCATCTCGTTCCTTTGTATCCTCGGCTTTGTATATGTCTCTGCCTGTTGGGGAGAGATGGAGAGACCTTTCCATCAGGGAAGGCAGCATTGGCTGTCTGTGGTGGGGTTTGGGGCTGTTTGTAAAGAACAAAACACACGGGCTCTGATTGTAATTCAAAGTTGTTCTCACAATGCCAATAACATTACTCCTGTAGCAGAATAAACAAGCTCAGATACTAACATTAACCCCTATTCGTTACTATTATTATTATTATTATTGCAGAGCAGAACCTCCATGGTTAGGCACTGCATGATCATAGATGGAAGTCTGTGCCTCAAAGACCTGTAGTCTATAATCTAGAACCAAGGAACAGCAAATAGTACCAACTGAAGTAATTGGTTTCATTTTAAAGGGAAGAATGGTCTCAGAAAATCAAGCATGTTAACATTATCCAGTCACTAAGAAGCATTTAATACTTAGGAATGACCTAACACAGTCATGATTTATATTCTAAAAAACACTAAGGAAATAAGGTCTTTCTATTATTTAAATCTCTTTGAGACAGGAAAAAACTAAAAAGCAACCAAACCAAGAACCCCAAACAAAAAATAACCCAGCCTCCACACCAAAAAAAGAAGAAAATAATGACCTTTTTCACTGTCCATTCTGAGGTAGACCAAATAGGATCCACAGGAAATTCAGACTATTTTATGCTATGTGAACTAGAGGAAGATATTCCTTCTCTGGAGGAAGATATCTTTGAGTTGGGTGGATGTGAGACGCTCTACATGGCTTGGCTTGTAGGCCACAAACTTCTCTCAGGGACAAGTTAGGTGTAGCCTCATTCTCTCATGGTGGAAAACACAGTATTGCCTCTGCTGATGAATTTTTAATTAATCAGTGTGATAATTCCTATTTTCCTGTTTTACAAAGACACAAATGAAAATAGAAATGGGACAGTATAATGTGGGTATAATAGATCTTTTAGACATCTGCCTTCACAAGATGTTTTCAAGAGGATCAGTCAGTTCTAATATCACAGCTTCTCCTCTGGGATATTGTGTGACTGATCTGGCCAGGTCCATGTCCTTCACTGCTGCCACTCTGATTGCTCTCAGATTTAAAAGGCAGAAAGGAAGAGAGTGAGGAAAGGAAGGTCAGCAATATGAATATGAGGAAAACACAAAAATGTGCTGAAGGAATGAAAGAGGATTAATATCTGCTTTTTTCTTTGTTTCTAACTGCATGGACCACTGGTCAGGTGTTCTTAGTGTGCACGTCATGCTTATGATAAGTACTTAATGGAAGAGTTTTGATGACAGTGATGATGACAACAACAACAGCAACAACAATAACAGAATCTTTTTTTTTTCCCCAGACTCACTACTTAGTCCATTCAACAGGAAAAGATTTTCTTTTCAAAACTCTGAGAAGTGAGTTTACAGACGTAATCTATTCTCTCAGACTGTTTTATTCAATATTTAGAACCTTTTTTTGGTAATATTAGTTGTGGTTCATTGATTTTTCAGTCTTATAATTTTTGCATTTAATAAGCCCAGTCTTAACAAAGGTACTGAGCTTTATTATTATTCCTTGCATTTGAACAAATTAATTTTTTTCTCCACTTTCATGTTACTTCCCTCAAACAGCAAATATATTGTTTTATGAATTTTTGATCACTTTGAATGACTGAATTCATCATTAGGGAAAATAGTCAAGCTTGGATTTTTACAATAGGAAAATAAAGAAATGATAAGGTATATTGGTCAGCATGCAGGCAGTTGGCTCAGCACTAGAAGCCAGACAGTTGGGAAGTGTTTTGAAGGCATCAGGGAAAGGGAGAATTTTAAGATTTAAAGCAAGATAGTGAATTAGGATTGCAGATGTTCACAAGGTTAGCTTTCCAAAAGCGTAAGAAAATAAGAGAACAAAACATAAGGACTGACCTGAAAGAAAAATTAAATAACCACATTTAGCACAATGAAAATGGCTAAGGGAAGCCATGAAAGGCCCATTCTTGAATGTGAAAGCAGTAGCCAGAGTTCAGTGCAAGAAAGAAGGGAAAGCCAAGAAAAAGATGCAAAGGGATGGGTTGAAGTTTTCAAGTGCTGAGCTATCAAAAAGATCTTTACAGAAATATTTTGAATGTACCAAAAGAAAAAATATTACCTGCCTTAGGGCCTGGGAGAAGGCTAACAGGTTCAGTTGTGCTAACTGAAATGCCAGATGACAAGAAACCAGGTGAAATAAATAGGAAGGATAGAAAAGGCTGCAATCAACAGATATTTCAAAAGACTTATGCAAATCTGTAAACAAAGAGTTAGAGAGAAGTCTAAATTGGCCTAGAAGTATCTATTAATCTTCATTAACTATTAAGGAAATATAAATGAGTGCTCAGCTAAAATTGTTCATACCAGTGCCTGTGATGGCTAAGTGATAGGTCTTTGGTTCCTTTTGTCAACAGAAAGGAAATAATGGAGGAAGTCTTTAAATGTAAGAACAAGACTGTTTTGGCCATATGGAGTCTAAGATGATGACCTTCAAGAATGTATGAGAGATGAAACAGTATTTTGATTTGTAGAGAAGACCAAGGTAGAACCGTGAGTTGTTATAGCAAAGAGAATACAATCAATTTGCATTTGAAAATAAAATCATAGAATTATAGCATTGTCTTGTTTGTAAGGGACCTTTCAGATCATCAAGTCCAACCATCAACCTAAAACTGACAATAAACCATGTCTCTAAGCAGTACATTTACCCATCTTTTAAATACCTCTGGGGATGATGATTCTTAGTAGGAGAGGATCCAGGAAAGCATCACAGAAGCGAGGTGAGACAAGATGTAAGGAAAGGTCAGTAATATCAAACACAGCTGATAGATTAAGATAGAACAGGGTCTGGCAAAAAAAGAGTAATTAGAAACTGTAGTAAGAATTGTTTCACTGTACATAAGAGGAAAGGCTGGAAAACAGAGTGTTTATGTTAGAGAGTAAGATTTTATAAACAATGATCAATTAACTCAAAAGTAGAAAAAAGTGAGATTGATCCTTTTATTTTAGTGGAAAGATTAATGTTTGTGTCATTAGGAGAAAAACAAAATGGAATTGAGAGCTTGTGGACTACAGGAAGGACAATAGGAAGAAGTAAAATGAATGATAGGTTTATGGGATTGGAGGATACCTATGATTCGAAAGGTGAACAGAAGGAGCTTCTCCTGAAACAGGATAATGGAAAGAAGGGTAGATAGGAAGTCATGTTGTATTTTATCAGTTGATATTCTGTATGGATACTGGTTCCAAATTTTGTATATGTGCTTATTTTTTTCTTCAAACAAAGGTTACCTTAAAATAGTTTCTTGGGTCATAACAATTTTCTTGTATGGTAACATGAAGTATCTTGGAGAAATTCTACAAAAAGAGAAACAATAAAGTAAAAATATTAACTTTTACTTCTGATTATTTTATATATAACACCAGGTTATTATATTTATATATAACACCAGCCAGGTAATTCTTAAAAAAAAAGATTTATTCATAGCAGTTGCTAAAACATTTCTCAGAGTTCTGTGCCTGCACTGAGAATGTATGTTAGTAACACAGAAGTAGATAGAAATATTAGAGTATATAACTTTTCTTGAAATTGTTTCCTTAATTTTCATCCATAACTTTATTGTGCTTAGATTTACATATTAGAAAACATTAAAGCACAGCAATGGTTAAGGGGATTCTGCCCAAACCAGGCTTTTCCCATGAGAAGCAATCTGCACACCTATATTTCTGGGCTGCATTCTCAATCACTTTTGGAGCAAAGAAAGTATAGCAAAGTGCTCTTCAGGACTAGGAATGAATCCTGCCTCACCATCTGTTACTAATTTTGGAGCTGAAGACCCCATGCATTATTAAATCACTAAGTTAAAAAAGTTGTGTTAAGCTGGTGTTAACTTAACCCACTAGAGTCAGGAATGTTAGAGTTCAGACCTGATTGGGTCACGGTGTCAGTGGCGAATAAAGACATTCCTTAGCTTTATATATAACCTGACTTAGATTTCTTTGGGGCAGAAGATGCTATATTTTATAAAGAATTGTCTTACCCTGTGGTGAATGTATACTGAAGTGGTCTTAAACAGTAGTATATTGTATTTGGTTTTTGCCATAATACCTTTGTAGGGCGAAGCAGCTGAGCAATGAATTACCAGGTATGGGTATGAATGCCCTCAGCTGTGTCTGATATATGCTGCTATTCAAGCTGTGTCTTTGTGGTGTGATGGCTTTAAAAGGCCATCCAGCGCTTTACACGGGTCAACATTTTTGGCCCTGCACTCCACTCTTCATCTTTTTGTAAGCACCTCAACAGGGCTACAGAGACAACACCGCAGGAGATGACAATTTCAACTTTATTTGGTGAAGAGCTCCATAGTATGGCAATAGTCCAGAGCATTGCTTGTGACTGAGTCCTTCATTCTGAAGTTCTCTAACTTAGTATAAATGGAGGTATGCTTTCAGCCTCGGTAATTTATAGGTTTACCTTCTTTCTCTGCAGGATTTCCCAGAAGAAATACATCCAGAAAACACTGAGCTTGCTGCACCTGAGCTATACAGATGGCCTGCATGTGCGCATAAAATCAGAGGCATTGACCTGCCCATATGTAGCCGATATGTCTGTGCTGCTCCTCCAACTGAGCTGCCAGACATCTGGAATTCTCAAAAAAATGTCCAAAATGCTCAAATTCCACCTGGACACCATTTCCGGGAGGAAAAAGAGGACATGTCAGGAAAAACCTGGACATCTGGCAGCCCTAGTACAATCAGAATTGTTAACTATGAAAGCAGCCCATTAAATTTATTAAAATAAATTGTGTATTTTGTGTTCTCTGTCTTGTGTTGAAGATGTGGCATACCTGTCAATATGATTTTAGGGTAATTATTTGTTGTTTATTTTATCACTTTTATTATGGAAATTAAAAATAGACACAGGGATATTCTTTTACAATGTGTCAGATTTGCAGATTTCTTCAGCGCCAATATTTTCTGTAACATGGAGTTATATTTTTCATGCTCTTCCCAAGGGTCATTATCACATGTAGTATGAATGTGTATGCACAGTAATTTAAAATGCTATGGGGGACCTGCAGCTCCTACTGAAGTTACAAAGCAAGCTCACTGAACACTTTTCCAACATCAGCACCTTTTATGTTTTATATATATGAAAAGCAATCACTGCTTCTGTTACTTTGCAGCATTAAAGTAATGGCTCCTTTGAACATGGACACACTGTGTTGTAATAATAGTACAGATTGCATATTATGAACCTGCAGTCCTCAATGCAAAATAAAAATCCCAATGGCAAGTATCTTCTGAGAATGCGCAGTAGTTGCTTTAAAACCACAGCATCTTGCCCAATTTAAGTTACTTAAACTGATTATTCTACATTCCAGGCTAATTGCCTGCAAAATTTCATTATAAAAATCACAGCTGTTTTCTGATGCATGTGTGCATGGGATTTTGTTTGTTTGGCTGGTTTTTATTCATTTGAGAAAAGAGAAATATATCTGAAACACAAAATTGTTGTTGTTTTCAGAGCCACATTTATTATAAAATATTAATACAGAATCAGTTTAAGCCTATTAAGCCCCATAGCATAACCCTCCATTCACACTGCCTCTCTGTGTAGACCTTTACTAACATATTGCTAAGGAATATGTGCTTGTACATCAATGCCTGAAGACACATATGGCTTCAAAGCACACTGACTCAATCTGGGCACAATTTATATAAAAAATGGACAATGTCTACTCTTATTTGCATATAAAGAGCCACAGACATCTTCAGACACGAATCAGAAAATCCACTTGACATCAGTGGAAGTGCATGCACTAAAGCTAGCATACGGTCCATAGTTTGTGGAAAACAAGTGTTCTGCTCACACTTTTCTTAAGAGATACATACACAGAGGCTCTATGCTTTGTACTTCTGCCAGAAGCAAAAATGTAATAAATTTAATCAACAGATGTCTTTTTTATATTCTTTATTTTAATCTGTATCTCTACTCAGCAACATTTAGTTGAGTTTTAATGGAGCATTCAGAGAGACTATTAACTACCATTTTGCATAGAATAAACTGCTGACAAAGAACTAAATTTTCCAGAGCAAAATATGATTGATGCATTAAAAGTCCAGTTCTGTTTCCTGTATAGACAAGGGTAAAAGTTGCTGCTTACACGAATGCCATTAGCTGCAATAGCAATAATGGTGATCATGGTATGTGAGCAAGATAAGTCTGGGAGTGGTGCCTTATATAGTAATTGCATCCAATCAATGAATCACTTATTTCTGTGCCATCCCTCCAACTGCAGGCAGTGTCAGCTCCCTCCATAAAAGGCTAAGAGTACTCATACTGCAACTGCAGTTAGGATTCACCCAGTGACTGGAGAGGGTTTTCTGGTAGACACTATTTAGTGACTTTTCAAAACCACCTGCATGACTCAGAAGTTTGAAAGTGGCTTAGACACTTAGGAAAGTCAATAGAAATTATGCACCTCAGGGCCAGATTTTTAAAGGCTACTATCTTCCATTGATTACAGGAATTAGGAACCTAAATACCTTTACAAATCTGGCACAAGAGGCTAAATCACATTTGAAAGTCAATAGGAATTAGACTCCTAAGTGCCTAAATCAAATGAAAAAAAGACGTGTTTTAGGAGTGAGAATCTTTATAATTGTATTCCCGCTAGTGTAACTGCAAATTATGGGTTCAATTATTCCACTTAGGCACAGCTCAGAGGAAGAAAGTGGTATGAAGTTGCAATGCCCCAGAGGAAAGCAACCGTTCCTAAACTCTTTCAGGAGATGCAGCATACTGCTTCATGAATTTTTGGTTTGTGAGAGAAAGAAATCATGGTTTTGTTTTAAGCTGTTCTCTTTAGACCATCAGGATAAGGACAATGATTCTATTGACCTTTATTTCTATTTATAAAATAATATATATTAAAAAAAATATACTGTTTATGATTTCTTACAACTCTGAAAACTGATAGAATACTTTACGAAAGTATTTTTCTTTGAATATATGAATTTATAGCGACCAAATCACATCATTTTTAGAATACTGATATGTATGCTCCAATGAAGTAAATTAGTAGGATTGAGAAGTAACATTTTACTCAGTACAAGCACTCACAATGAGAAATGTGCAAAATACCATAAGTAAATAGAGATAAATAAGATAATATATAAAACAAGAACATAAAGGAGTGAACAGAAGAACAGAAAATACAAATGAGGAGGTAAAAAAGAGTTTTGGTAATGCCTTGAAAGGCAAATAAGTATATCTCACTGGCACAGAATTATTTTGTTTATAATTTTACCATAATTACATAGAAGAGTTAGCCCACCACTACCAATAGGACAGCAATTATATGCAAAGGTCATCTCTCTTCACATTAATCAAGGAGTTAACAGTGATTGAGATGATTTGGGAAATGGCTAGAATGAGATCGGGGTAATTATTCAGAGAAGGGAAGAAAATTAAATAGGAAACATCACGTATTGCAAAAATGAATAACAAGACTCCAAAATGAATGCCACATTCATTTCTAGCATTATCCCATCTGTGAAAAAAAAAAATAAGAAAAGGAAATGTTCCATCTGAGCTATCAGTACCACATGTAATAAACTAAATACTTTTAAACTCCTCATTTGTAAGAGAAATTATGGGAACTGAGGATGGTATATAATGAAAGATATGTAAACGAAACCTATGAAATCATACATAGTATAGCAAAAGTAAATCAGGAACTATTATTCACCAAATCTTACAATGCAGGAGTTAGGCACAATTGAATGAAATTATCGAATAACAAGTATAAAGCAAAGAAAAGTAAAACTGATTGTTTTCCACACAAAGTGTTGTTCCATTGCATTATTTTTTGATATATCCAGTTGTAGAGGTGAAGTGTGGGGTAGGTCAAATGGGGGTTAAGATAAATTACTGAAGAATAGGTCAGCAGCAGCTTAGCAAGATTTCCCTCTTTGGTGGCAACTGGGAACATAGTCACTCCAAAGATTTTATAGGTCTTACCAGCATATACTGTTGGGAACCACAATGTCAGTTAGATAAAGCTTCAGTCTAAGCTTGGCAGACCTTATATTTTTGCTTGAAGTCCTCTTGCCTTATTTTACCCTTTTATAAAATAAGTCCAGGCTCCCTGGACTTCTATAAAATAAATCCAGTGTAGGGAGAGCTACCTTCAAAGACTGTTGTATTTCATTCTGGAAATGGCTGCTTTCTCTTTGAGGCCATGCTGGCTGAACTGAGGCCTCTGTGAGAAGACTGTGTAGGAAGAAGCAGTTCCTGGCATATGGAACACTGGAAGGAAAAAAGTTCTTATTGCCTGACTTGGAACTGATCTGCTGTAAGGGTAGCTTTTATAATATAGGATCTAGCTGTCAGATTGTAGTCATAAAAATAAGCTTTCTTCCACGTTTGGTATAAAGAAACATTTAGTACCCTTTCAGGCTCCTCTTTTGCAGGTTATGGAACAATAGACAATTTAAACTCTATTTGTATTGCTCTATTAATACAATAAAGCCACCCTCTGAGAATTTCCAGTATTGCAATACTTCTACAGTGAGTACTGCATTTCCCATACAAAATAAATCAGAAGTCATGTAATGCTGCAAGAGAGTCCTGTCAATAGCAGTTAAGAATACAAGGAGATTTATGAGCTGCCAGCTTTCTGATTCTGCAACACAAGGTAACTCGAATAACCCTGAGGTTTGATTTAAAAGCAGTGACCCTTGAAGTTTGCTGCTTAAATATTATAAAACTTGCTGCTAATTATCAGGAACATTACTGTCAACAAATCATGGCTTAGAAAACTGAACCTGAGCCTGTCTACTACCCTATTCATATATAGAAGATTTATAGTTGCAATTCACATCCTGGCAAATCCTTTCATCTATAAAATGACAGGTGTGATTTAACCATGTCACTTATCTATTAAGCTCAGTGAAATTCCAGGGCTCAATTCCTTCATATTTCTTTTAACAAGAGAAAGACATTTCAAATAAATTGCCTTTTTTTTTTTTTTTCCCCGATGTAATGAGCTACCCACATTAATTGAGAAAATATTGCATGTGGATTCCAGAGTTGTAAATGATAAAGTAATTAGTGTTTGAAAATCATATGGCTTCAGTCCTTGTAGTTTTAAATGCCTAATTGAGTGCTGATCTTGTAAACATTTGTGTATGTGAGTACTGTGATTAAAGTTAACAGAACATCTATGGTTTGGTAGATTGGATCTTTTGGAGATATATCCAAGCATTTCCTTTTGCAGATTATGAGATACATACAAAAATATTAGTTCGTAAAATCAATTGCTTTCAGTAGCCGCTTATTAAGAAATCTCAAGGTATAATCAGTCATGAAAGGGCCTGTTTTCTTTCAGAAATTTGTAAGATATTTGTAAGTTTTATTCATAAAGCATATAACTGTTTTCCTCTATTCAGATTGCTCATGAAAGTTCCGTTAAGCATCTGAATTTGCCAGTTATTAGACATACTTATGTGTCTGATTAATATTGAGTTTCTAACTTAAAAAAAAAAAACAAACCAAAAAGATGTGAGAATTCTTTTTCCTTTGGGAATATCAACATTTCCCTCCAAATGAGTGGTAGCATACCACCGAAGAACTAGATAGTTCCCTATCATTCATCAGATATGTTGTTTACATTTACATTTTCCTTTATATTATTATTTTGCTTTTCTACGTAGAGCAAACAAGATTTCAAATGGTATGACATAACTAATTAATACTTTCTGTTGGTCTATAGTACACAAGACTGCTATTGTTTTCCGAATACATTGATATTTCTGTCAACTTGCTTTTGTCCCCTTTTTTCGTGTCATGACCTCTATATGCTATAAGGAATAAATTATGTTTCTGATTGCAAGAAATAAGAATGATAAATATTCTAAGGGAGCAGAAGGATTTTTCAAGTACATGTTTATTCACTCAGTAAATCAGACTTTTCCATGGCTTTTTAAAATGTACATAAAGAAATTATTCATAATTTGATCAGAAATGCAAAAATATAACTTGTTTTTGAGAGAAGCTGAGTCTCTTTCTTCCTCATAGAATCATTACTTTATTAGAGATTATTGGATTAGGGACTGTAACCAAGAGGTAAATATTTTTAACATTAAAAGAAAGCATCTCTTCCTTTTTTTTTCTTGAAATAGTTCATTTTAATAGTGAAGTTCAGTAACCTTCCTGCTTTGCATTAAACAGAGTTCCAAACGTATGTGGTATTTATACATTAATTCCCTTTAGTACTAATTAAAACATATAATTATGTGTGCAAGACTTTCCCATGTGCCACCTAGTGAACTGTCTATGATAGCAAGTTTCCAGTCTAGGGAGACTGTTATATGTAGAGGACAGCATGGAAAAAAAAAAAAGAGTGAGAAAACATAATGAAGCTATTAAATAAAACAATGAAAGGGCTTTTCTGGTTAATGAGGTGGGGTACATTGTGTTTTGGGGAAGTATTCAGTAAGTATCTAAAGAAAAAAACCCATAGGTTTTACTTAGATAGTGGTATCATTAGTTTCTGTTGGATAGCTATCAGTGAACTCTTGACAGCTCCCCGCCACTGACAGATAGAGATCCATTTTTCTTCACTTCTCACTCAGCAACTGCACCCAGCTACGGTGTTCATCAGATCCCACTGGAGCCAGCTCAATGCACAAAGTTTGCAGAAAGCTATGCCAAATAAGATAGAAAGGTAGAAAAGAAGAAAGAAAAGAAAGAGAGAAAACCAGTAAAGAAGGAAGGAGGGAAAGAGAGAAAGCCAAAAAGAGAACAAGAAAGAGAAGGTCCTCTGAGAGTATATTTTCCTTTGCTGACTAGAGAGGGATCCAAACAATTGACTAACAATAGATAACTAATTGGTAAGACAGTTAAAAACAGATAAATTTCTAGTCTTTGTGGAATAGTGTTCAAAAAAGATGCAAGATAAAAGAGGTGAGCTTACGTCCATTTTTTTGCATTGCAACAGACCACAAGACCATTTATTCTGGAGCAACTTGTTCTATACAGAGAGGTAAAAAGGTTTGTAACTGCAGTGGGCTACATAGCCCCCTAGATAGATAACACACAGGCACACTATTTGAATCCCTCCATGCATCCTGACTCAAAGTATCTTTGTCAAATGACAATATTACACTCAGCTTCCTAATGCCAAAATCTCTTTTACCTATACTAGGGATCATCTCCACTCCTGCACTGCTACAGTGCCTCTTCCCTTCTCCATAGCCCCCAGTCCCAAAACTCACCTCTGTGGGACTTCTCATAGGACTTGGTGACTTGGTCACCTCTCTCAGACCGCCTCTTATTACTGTTTATCATCCACCCTTTCTTCTGATCCTACATGAAGAAGCACTAATCTGTGCTTATACTGTGGATTAAATTTCCTGAAACTATTTTTTTTTATTTTTTTTAATTGCAGTCCTCTGGATTGCTTTGCCTTTGTTCCACCTTCTTTGCTGGTGGTGTAAAGCTTCTCTCTATGCATATTGGCTGAAAATCTTTCATTGTACCAGTTAATGCACTTCCTCCAGAGACATTTCCAGTAGCAATGAGATTTATGGGTAGTACTGTTTCTAGCCCCGACACTGGGAATGGCTGTGGCTTCTTCACAAAAGACAGATATCTGGTTTATGGTCCCAGGATTCCCAAACTCTGTAGCAAAGGAATGATTTTCTCATTAACCCCATATAACATGCCTATTTTCTCACACTTCTTGATCTTTTCGTTGATTCAACTGGCAGTTGTTTTCATTGCCAACTTGAAGTGAAAGCTTTACAAAATATTTATGCTCATATTTCTGTCTTAATCCTTAAATTTAATCCTATAGCATTATATTTAGTTCTGCTTAATATGCAAAGATAGTTGAGCCATGTTGTATTTACAGTATCAATTTATTTAACTTAACATTTATTAAATCTGCATATTTTACTGTTTTTTAAACTCCCCCACTTGAGACTTTCTTCCAAATTTGATTAAATTGTTGCTTAGAAAAACTGCTCCAATTTTGCTCCATTTTTTTTCCTGCACTTTTTTGAGGAGTAACTGGAACTGAAAATAGTACTCTAAAGTGCACTGATGTACTGCTAAGCAATGCAGCATAATTGCCTAGCTTGTTTAACATGACACTCCTAATAATACAACCCAGATAGCATTTACAGTATTCGAAATATGTCATGTTGTTGACTCATTTAATTCATCATCTGCTAAAGTACCTAGATCCTTCTCTCTAACTGCAAAGTTAGAGATTACTGATTCTCATATTCTCCTATTTCATGTATGTGCATCTGGTTGTTTCTTCTTATCAGGAATCCTTCATGTAATCTCACTAGATTCTGTATTCTTTTTCAGGAATTATTCAGGAATTTCTCATCGTTATAACTATTTTTTTATTATTGGTAGGACAATCACATCCAAAATCCCTGGTCACAGTTATCAGGCCTCTGACATACTCTACTCTGATGAGGTAGACACAGGCTCTGCCATTTAAATGTGGCTTGTGCCACCACCAGATCCTCCTGGAATCTCTACTAAAGCACATGGAAAATAAGGAGGTGATCGGAGACAGCCAACATGGCTTCACCAAGGGCAAATCGTGCCTGACAAATTTGGTGGCCTTTTATGCTACTGCCACACACTTGGTGGACAAGGACAGAGCCACAGATATTGTCTACCTGGACTTCTGCAAAGCACTCAGCACTGTCCCGCATGACATCCTGGTCTCAAAATTGGAAAGTCATGAATGTCGTGGATGTCCCATCTCTGGAAGTGTTCAAGGCCAGGCTGGATGAGGCTTTTGAGCAACCTGGTCTGGTGGGAGGTGTCCCTGTCCATAGCAGGGGGGGTTGGAACTAGATGATCTTTAAGGTCCCTTCCAACCCCAAACCATTCTACGATTCTATGATATTTTGATTACTTTCAGCACTGTATTTATCTACAAATGCAATTAACATATTCCCAACTTTAGCCTCCAAGTCATTAATGAAAATATTGAATGATACTGAAGCCAGAATAGGTCCCTGAGAGATTCTGCTTAATATCTTCTGCCAAGCTGATGTTGAGTCATTAATACCAAAGTGGAAGAATAATTTGTACTGACTGATTTACTGGATGAGCCTTATTTTTTCATGTTTACTGATTGCTAGTGAGAAGATAATTTTAAAATGAATATTCCAGTTTTCATTAAAAAGCTACTGTAGAAGTCCTTGATTACCACTTTTCTCTTGAAATATGAGAAATTGCATGGCAAAGTATGCTCTAAATTGTGTGCACTGTTGTCACTATTTAGGATGTGGATACACAGAAGAGTCACAGAGCAAGAATCAAGCATGTGAATCACATCTGCTCTTCACTACTTCCTACTATGGATGTACAAAATGACTTTTCTGCCTGGGACCAGCTACTCTCTATTCAAGATGGTGTAGCTACTACACAAAACATTATTTGTAGTTCTCACTAATGCTGTGTATATACTGGTGAATTATATGAGCATGAGAACACTTTTGGGTGCTGAGGCCAACTGGCATGATGCTGCCCACATCTCTGGTAGCAAACTCTTTTTGCTCTAGAACAGGCTGTTGCATGTAAGCTGTTTATTGGAAATGAGCTGGCCTGGACAAGCTCACAAACTGTCTCTGTGCATGGTCTACACCGTGCAAGTTGGCACGAGCCAAATTAGTGCCAAGGAACATTTAAGCATTTACTTGTATAGAAAATTGTGTTCCAGCATCTGGAAATTCTCCCATTTAAGACTGAATTAAATACGATAGATATAGTTCAAAGGTCTACAGGAATATTTGTGTGGCATGCTGATGCATTTTAAATTCACATCCTACTACATTGTTAATTTTCTCTTAACTTCCCTAATTGTGTATGTGTAGGTACATGTAGTACCTACTTGGTTCTTTTTTCCAGCACAGCTTCCTGCATTATTTTTACCTTGGAACATAGTCCTTGAGGAAAATTAGGTAATTGGGTGGTCAATGACTCACTTTCTGCTTATCAGCCCATTTTACTGCCTTTTCTGTTGAGGTCTTTTACTAGAACTGGAGATCAGCTGTTGCTAGAAGCATAACAAACCCAGTAAGTACGCAGTATTTTCTGGTAAATCTAGAAAGCAATGAGGTACCTGTTCTGATGAAGAGACAGAGTTAGCTGTTACCGCTTCAAAGAGTGATTCATGAAAGTAACCCAAACCTTGAAAAAAAACCCTCAGTGCTTGTTCTCGAAACACTGAAAAAGGTGGTCAATTCTTAATTTTCATGAAAAAATGTTCCCTTTTTTAAATTAGTTAACCTAATATTTTGATCCACAAACCACAATAGCCATGTTAAAATAACCACGTTAAAATCCTGTTTCAGTATATCCATGAATGACATTCTGAAACTCAATTGTAGTTTGCTTCTCTAATACTGTGTAATTTAATGTGTTAAGGTCTTCCCATAGCTCATAGCAAGACATATACACACACACACAAAAGCCCCTGATCTCGTACATCTTATTAGACAATTGCTAGCTTGTAAATGCAAACTCCTTTTCTTTCCTTAGAAAAAACATGAGAGATGCTGATGGGGTTTTAACAAAAGGAAAAAAAACCAGGCTGCCCAGGGAGGATGTGGAGTCCCCTTCTTTGAAGATTTTCAAGACCCACCTGGATGCAGTCCTGAGTAACATGCTCTAACTCTGGGCAATCCTGCTTCAGCAGGGGAATTGGACTAGGTGATCTCTATGGTCCCTTACAAATCTAAAAAAAATTCAGTGAAATTCAGTGAAATTTGGGGCTCTTTCCTCTATCTAGATTCCAATTACCATATGTACTTTGAAAAGTTAAATTCTTTATTAAATTGGTTGAGATTGGTGAGTGACTTCAGAAGTTATTTGTGGGGCAGACAGCATGGTAGCATAAGCTTTACTACTCCAAGAAACCAGACTAAAATGATACATCTGGAATTGATATCAGAACTTCTGCTTATATATTCATGCTATATTTTTTAATAGATTTCAACAACATTCAGTTCATACAGTGCAATAATTTCCAACTAATCAACCTTAAATTTCTCAGTTTTATGTGATCTGACACACAAATCTTGTTATATGATTCTTTTAACGTTTTTCAGGATGTTTTACATTATTAGATCTTGACCAAGAAATATTTATGTGAAATGGCTCTAAGCCAATAATATGCCTTTTGTTTAATAAAAATGCGCTGTGAACAGTTTAAGAGGTGTCTGTGTTTAATGGTGAATAAAACACTGACTCTTACATGCTACAGCCAAGTTGCTGTCTAGCTTGAGGTGCTAAATAACAGAGAATAAATGTTTTGGTCTCTCCTGAGCCTGAAAGTGGAAACACCAGAGAAATTGCATGTGTCGGATGTTTCAGAGCAGGACATAGAAAATGGCTTAGTGTGTAAACAAAGTAATAAGACCAACAAGTCCAAAGGATATTCAGGATGATCAAGGGTGTTGACTCACAGGACACATGAACTCAGGTGGCTGAAGATATTAGAAGGGAGAAAGTTGATAGGACAGAAAGGGGAAACCAAGGAGGCACCTGTGCTTTAACCAAAACCACTACTGACAGCAGCTCTTCCGTCGTGGTGCAGCAACACAACATCGTGGTACTTGCTGCCTACCTCATGTTCTTCTGTTGGGATGTTTTCACAACAGCATCAAAATCTCCTTGGAGTTTTCTTTTCTTACCACATTTCTTTGTAGGTAGCTGTAACTAAAGTGTCCTGACAAGAGCCTGTTGTTTCTGTGTGGCTTTTGGCTTGGCCAACTGTCAATTTTGTGTCAACTGCCTATTTTGTGCCAGTGGAGAATTCATCTTCTGAAATCCTTCCAGCCTCTTTTTCCAAAGCTGTAGTTGCACTGTCTGAAAGTGTCCTGGAATGAGGTCTGGTGCCTCCAGATATCTTTTCAGATGATACGTAAACTTGAAAAGCCATTTTCTATCAAAAACTGGGATAAAGCAGATCCCACAATCTGCATATCGTTATCTTTCAGTGTTATCTTTCTGAACACTTACTTATTGCCGGAACAGTAGGGAGCTCTAGCTCAATGCAAGATTTTATAGCACTTGAAAGGACACTTAATCAGTGACTCATTTGTAATTTAATTTTATTATACTTAAAGATACTATAAATACAAATTTAGGACTGAGGCTGCAAGTCTTTATTCATGCAAATAGCCCCATTGCACTCAGAAAGACTATTTCTGTGATTACAGAATGAGCTCTTAGGTTATTGGGAAGCTACACAGCTGTTAATCAGACAATATCATTTTCATAATAGTTATTCAGAAGAAAGGATCTATAACTGTGTCAAGAGGGAAAGAAAAAAGAATCAAACTGTAAGTGTGGATGAGAAAAATGAAAATTTTGTAATAAAAACATGTATTTTGTTACAACACATAAATAAACTTTGGTGTAACTCAATTGCCTTTTGTATGCAAATTTATCTTAGGATTTATTTCCATTTTTCAAGTAAGAATTCCTATGCAAATTGAAACAGCCTACTTAATCATCTATAAGAGGAACTTTCTTAACTTTGTCTGGGGTATAGAACTTTATTTTTAGTCCTTGCCTGTTGGTAAAGCCTGGCCTACATTAAAGAGTTACTGTGCCACCAGTGCCTATCTTGGTAGCTGGTGTGATTATAGTGCCAGCTTGGTACTATAGTCTTGGTAACTGACATGATTACAGTAGCAGAGGCTCTTCTGGTGTGGACAGTACCCAGATCTGTAGCTTTTTTGTGTGTGTGCAGCCCCCCCTGTTTTGACTGAGCAAGAAGTTGTGTGCAGTTGAACGGAGGACTCAAAACTAGGTTGGGCTCACACCAGAAATCAGTTAGTTTCCTTTCTTTTATACACTGATATACATGAAATCTTAGCCTCCTGATCCAGTTACTCTCTCATCTCAATAGAAAGAGATAGGCATTGCCAGTAGATGGTTCAAGATGACTTAATATCACTATCTTAATTAGAAAGGTTAAGTGACTCATTGACTTCAGAAGGATCCTTATTGATTAAATTAGAGTAGATGTTACTTTAGTCAAAGTTTGGTGAACTAAATCTTAGGCGGAGTCCCTGGTGGAGGCAGGCCATTAAGGAAGAATGTTTTCCAGATGAAATCTCAGTAGAAGAAGACTAGGAGTTGCAGAATGAAGAAAGTGCCAAAGAAGGCATTCATACTGCAATGTTCTAGAGAGAACTGCAAGGTTTTGTGGGAAGATGTGAGGCATTTGAAATCTGAGAGGTAATTAATATGCTTGGAGGAAATCAAAATAAGTAACTATATCTGTCTAGATAATTGTATATTATTAGGGCTCCCATTTATACAGTAAGTGGGCATATTTAAAATATTATTTGGACATATTTTCATGAGGTTTTAACTGCAACTCTATTGTGCTCTCCTTAGACATGAATAAGATTATGTGCTAGGTGAGGTATAGCTTTTTCAAAAGTAAAATGTAACATGTTATTTCAGTATCTTGTCATTTTACGGTGTTATAAGTAGATTGATGTGTGTTTGTAAAAAGTGCAAATGTTTTCCAATGGGATATTGAACTTGCTTCTCAGTTTTAAAAGCCTAAAATATCAGACTACTGAGGCACTGAAATGACACATCACATTTCACCTGCTCTACATTATCTCTAACATAAGCATGCATGGATTCACAGCACAAGCCCTCGCACAGAGGACACACGGCATGTGAGATTCATGTTGTTTATACACGCTTTCTAGGGCTATTCTCCTCTATATTCATATTTCACGTCAGACATAAAGGACAGACTTCTCAAATCACCTGACAATGGTGAGTGACTGGTAAGTAAGCATATAGCTTGTAATTCATGCAAAAGTGTTTTTATGGTGACAGCAAATCTTTACGTGTCCTTTCTGAAGGAGGGTTGTTGACATGGAACCATCAAGATTTGTGGATGACTCTGTGTGCAGTGATTGACAAAGTGCTTCTGCTGCCATTAGTAAATGTAGCTCCTCAATGGCTGCACAGGTATTATCAGAAATACATTAATATTATGACATATTGCTGTCCGCTCTTAAAGCTATGATGTGCCTGGCAGTTGCAGGATAGCAACCAAATTGTTTCCTCTCTAGGTAATATAGTTAAGAGTTGTTTCTCATAGATGTCACTCAAACCCAGGTTAGGGCTGGTAACAAGACATCTTGTACAGTATGGAAAGCAGTTGTTATGGCTTGGATTCACCTTAGAACTAGCACACATTGGAGAGGAGGGCAAAGATGTGCAGTGCTTACTATGCATGTATTTAACTGAGCATTGGAACCTTCCAGCCTGCTGTGAAGGCTGTGAACCCACAGAGCACACTATTAATCCAGAAGGCAACTTCTGTAATATGCTTTTCTGAAGCAGTTTGTAGCAGTCTGTATCTTCACAGTAGCTGGAAAGGATCTGTAGTCTCTTAAAAATGTTTTATAGTAAGAGAAATTAATGCGATAGATATAAGAGTTACACACAAGCTCCCTGTATACTCAGCAAAAATTAAGGTGGCACATACTCGGTTGGAACACCTGAATTAACTCCTTTGAGATATGAGAACATGCTCGTGGCTGATTGCTACATTTAACATAATTAGAAATCACTAGGGCTATTTTGCTATGGTTGGCAGTTCAAACTACATACATTTACACTTGAAACAAGTTTTTAACAGTGACAGTGGCAGATTAATCAATGTAGTAACTGGCTAGTGCACTAACTTTCTCAATTTTATGGTAGATGCTGCAAGAGTCTGAATTTTCAAAGCTAGACTTTTTCTTAAAAATGTGGTTCAGAAGTCACGGGCTTTTATAGCCAAGTAACAGGTTTCTTGTGTATGGCAGTATGATACTATATATAAATTTGTTTCCTGCAAATACTATATATGGTCTGAAAATCATCTTTAAATGGCCTGATTTAGCCTTGTTTACAACTAGCACTTTTCAGACTATAGTTACTACTTGCTGTCCTATTTCAAAAATTAATTCATGGAAGACTCCTACCTTAAGGCCAGACTGACTAATCTCAATAGTTCCTTATGATATCATAATCTGTGAATATCAGTGTGGAGGACAGAGAGGCTAGGATAGAGTTCAAGAACATAATTAGGGGGCAGTTGTCAAGTAGTCTTCTTTCCAAGAAAACTCTGCCCTAATTAATGATTCCTTTGTGTAAATGTTAACAATATTTCCTACCCCCAAGCTAATGGATTCAATCCACTTGATGAACAGTTATGAGAAGGATGTCTGAACATATAGAATATAAAAGGTTCTCTAGAGACTTGGAAAATGGAGCAGTTGGAAAGCAAATTAATTTGGACAAGTGAACAAAAGAAACTGATAGTTACTATGCATTGAAAAGTAGATGGACACTTTTTAAGGTGAAGCAGCTACTTTAATTCTTGAAGAGTCCCCATACAGATCAGTGCAAAGCAGGAGCCATGCTGTAAACAGGAATGAAGCAACAGGAAGTTGTCAGCTTTCTTTCAGTCTGCGATCCAAAATAAAGTTTACTCCATTTACTTTTTATGGAATGTTTTAAACATAACTGCATTTTCTCAGAAATTTTGGTTTCCTTAAGAACGCTGTTGCAGGAATAATTTCACAGAAACATTCTAGAAAAAATACAGAGGCAAATAAATCCTAAGGAGAAATAATGAAGTAAAAAAATGTTGTTACTTTCATATTATTCTTGGCTTTAGGTCAGGGCTATAAGTGAAGGTGAGAATTACATCGTTGACAGGTGAGAACCTAAAAGACAAATGTGGGTGGTTAAAAGACCAAGCTCATGATGGTAAAAATAGTTTCATGACTAGTATCTTCAGTGTCTGTACAATAGTGGGTGGACAGACACATACCATTTCAGATCCACCATTGCAGCATGTAGATCAGTTAACTTTGTTTTCTGTTTGTTTGGGTTTGATATCTAAGCATTTCTTACTGAAGTATGAAGCCTCCTTCTAAAAATCTGTACATATGTTTATCAGCTTCTAGCTGGAGTCTTAATTCCACCATCATTTGATGTTCTGAACACCCACTATAGTTTATATTTTTAGAAGTTTATTATATTTTATCAGTGTTTTTTCTATATTTTTTGGTGCCAGGATTGTAAGAAAATATTCCTATACATAAAATTCAAGAAAATTCACTGAGATAATAACAAATAGTGAAATGCATATGAATCTTTGTTTAAATCATAGTATCTCCAAACACTTTGTAAACATCAATTGAGCCTTGTAGAAAATGCCAGAAACTGAAAAGTTTTATAATCTCATTTTACAGAGGTGGAAATGGAAAGTTTTGACTCATGAATTCTAGTGCATTTAGCTGCAAGATATTCACCAGTGATTCATTCTAGTACACAAGTGCATACAAAGAGTGAATGTCAGTGGCTATTGTATTCGTCTTCCTTCTGCTTGGTGCCTGAGTGAAATGCCAGCAACAAAAGCCATAGTACAAGGGCAAGGGGCAGGGGAAAATAGAATAAGCTCCAGTAAGTCCCCTTGCATGGATAACGACAAGTCTAGGACTGTTCTGTACACTGTGAAAGATACTCACTCCACTAAATTGTGCCCTAAGCTGAAAATATGAAGAGTTCGTTCTCTTTCTCATAACCAAGGATGAAGTTCAGAAGATTACACAATCGTTTTCCTCTACCTGAATCTCACCATCTTCCTGAAGACAATACAAATTTCAGTGGGTTTGATCTGGCTTTGGACTGAGATGAGCCACCACTCATAATGCCTCAAACTCTCTTTCTCCAGGACGCCCTGCAGCAGAGTTGTACTATCAACAATATCAGATGCTTACTCTACCTTGCCACCAGCTGTAGGTAGCTGGAGGAGAAGGGATTTGAATGTGTCTTAAGCACATAGCCAGAGGCCTCTTCTGTGAAATACTTTAAATAGTTTATAGAATGTTGTATAGCTTATAGAATATATGCCTTTCTATTGTAAATAGACATTTCCTAAGAAAGAACCCTTCAAAAATATTATTAATCAGCAGAACAGACAAAAGTAGCACATTTTAATAAAATCTTAGCTTAGATAAGACAGTTAGGTCCTCATATTAGGAAGTTCATCGTAATGCTCAGCAGCAAATAAATGCTTATTATTGACATGGAGTCAGTAACTATGAAAATATAGGTATTAAAACAAAAATTCTTTTACAAAATGATACCAAGTGCTTATACAGTGCTAGATACTCTGTTCCATACTCTGTTTACATATTGAGTTAGATGCAAAATCTTTCTTGTCCTAAAGTGCTGAGTAGCATTGTTTTTATGATGGAGAACAGATGGGTTCTACAGTCTTTATTTCCCTCTTTCAAAGAGACATTGTGACCTAAGTTAACTAATATTTGTAAGGCAGTTTAAGACAATTTTGTAAGAGTTACACAGCTAGAAATAAAACACTGGATCCCTCACATTTGCTGAAGTTCAGAACCATGTTGTGGGTGTGATGAGCACAGTTTGTGACTAGCAACAGCAATGAGCTTTTCCAAAGGACAATTTATCCTCTCTATCTCAGAGACCAAATTTAGAATGGGATGTGTCATAAGATTATCTCCTCATCTCAATCTATTTCTCCTACTTACTGTAGGAAGAACATATGGAACTGTCCTAGAGTCACTTGACTTTCTCAATAACTAATGTTAGGTGAGATTAATTTGATGCTATGGACTAAATCTGCATCTTTTACTGTTTTTAATAAAGCAACACAGAAACATGGACTCCTCAGCTTTTATCCATGAAGAGGAAAAGCTCAAATAAAAAATGGAAATGCATATGAAAATTGCAAGCTACACAGCTTACCAGAACTTTAAAGGAAGATAAAAATACTTTGACTCAGTACATTAGCAGTAAGAAGAATTGGTCAATTAGTCAGCAGGTTGGAAAGCTAATAAGAAAAAACCACTGAGAACACCAGAAGTGCCATTGTCTTTTGTATTGTTTTCTCTCTTATAAAATTTAACTGTGGTGTATGACTAACAATTGGTACCAATCATATAAAGATGAAAATTTAAGTTATAATAGGAAAATACTTATGTTAAATTCTTGGATAAACTAGAGTTTGAATAGACTTTGCCTTCAGGGAATTGGCTAAAATAATTTCAGCCTAGCTAATAGTCATTTCTGAGAAATGAAGAAAGACAACTGAAACATCAAAGAATTGGAAAAAGATGTGGTACCTAACCTCAGGTGGTAAGATGAAAAGTGTATACTGAAATTCAAGCTTTGGAATAAAAATCAAACAATCTATAAACATTTATAAGATAATAAAGCAGTAAGTAACAGTGAACATAGATTTGTTAAGAACAATCATGTTAAATTAACACAATTTCCAACTGTTCCGTGTGGAAGAGGGAAAAGTGAAATATGTAGTTATCCTTGGCTGTTCTAAGGTTCCTAATACAGTTTTAGTTGATGTCATAATTAGAGTAGGTTAAATATGATATAGATGAAATTGTTGTAAAGTGGATGGACAGAGCATCAGAAAAGAAAGAATAGCTATGGGCTGTTGGCTCTCAAAGATTTTATGAAATTGGGTGTGCAGATGTCTGTTCTGGGTCTGATACTATTTCATTTTTAGCAAGAATCGGGACTACAATTATTTATTGATAACAACCTGGAAAAATTAGAAGTACATTGGAGGGCAGGAGCATAATTCCAAAGGAGCATGATAAGTTGCATAAAGGCTTGGAAAAGAGGAAAAACTTAGTAAGAAAGAGAGCAAGTTGCTACATTTATTAAGAATAGCCTCCACCTGCATACTCTTAACACGTGCTGTTAATTCAGAATGCAAATAAGTCATTATGTTTGCCTCACACTTCTACCTCCTTTAGAAAACTTCCATTCATTGCTGTCTTTTCACAATGATTACGTTGTACAATTGTCTCTGTCCTGGTCGCAACTGGTTGTAACTGGTTCTAACTGGTTGTAACTCCTTGCCTATTTGAACTCAACTTACTTCATCTGTTGAAGAGGGATAAATTAGGCAACATTTGATGCTTCAGTCTTTTGCTGGATCTGATCCTTTACTGATGCTAATAATTAATAAAATAATACACTGTCTTGCACACAGAAGACCTGTAGAATGCTTAAGCAGTCTAAGAGTTAGACAAATTTAAGTGGTTTATTTACAGCTTTTCTATGGGAGTCTTTTGCTTTGCCTTAGTATATATAGCCATATATTTTAAATTGTGATGTTTAAGGTGTGAGTCATAGATTACATTTTCAAGTATGGAGCCGTTAGACTGTGAGCTTCTCAAAAGGGGGACAATAATAAAATTTATAGAACACTTGTACCTGAAATTAGATCTGTTCATCTCATGCATCCTTGAATAATTTATTTTGCAAAAAATGGTGAATTTCATCAGATAATCTGATATGCAATGAATAACTCAATTACCTTGACATGATATAGTATTACATACAGTTCCAGTTGCTCCAGTAAGGCTACATAAAGAAAAAAGGCATAACTACCCACCTGTCAGTTCTGCAGGAAAGGAATGAATTTTGAAGTTTGCCTTCAGGAAAGGTGATTACAAGTCTGGAACAATTGCTGTGCACATCAGAGTGAAAAAGTTTTCAGATGATTTCATCTCATTTGACTTCTCCATACTACTGTGGTAAGGACAACTTCTCTGATGAGAAACCTGACACCTTTTATCACTAGTGGGCGTCTAACTCAGCAGCTGAAACAGATGGAGTCGGGGAAATCACAGCATCTGTCACATAGACAGCTATGAAATGCATAAACATTTTTTTTTGTGAAGGTGAAAATTGGCAGATTAGTCTTCTGGTTATAATACAAAGCCAAGAGATCTGGTCTGCAAAACTATATCTTGGATGAATCATTCTAACAGGTAAAAGTCAGCAGTTCCCTCACCTACACATACATTCATCCTGTTCTAGATTGGGGCTAAGTAAAAGACAATGAATTACCTATGGCTAGAGTAGATAGTTAATGGAGAAGTGGGTGGATGATGCTGATAAGTCTAAATAACAGAAGAGTGAGATGGTCTGGTGTGCTGGAAGACAGAGACAGTCCAGAAAGTGCTTTTGTGGATATTACCAACACTAAGTGCTTCTGATTGTGCTACAGTTAATGTAATTTCTAGGCTTTTCCAGAAGCAAGAGAAGTTGGGTAGGGAACAGACTGTAGACTTTGTATCACTGTGGACCACATGGCTGAGAAACACGATGCTTACAGCCGCTTTAACTGCATAAACATTCTGCCAAAATCTGTGAATGTCATGCAAGATATGGAAGTTTGTTTGTAAAATTCTGCACCTGATGTCTACTATTTTGGAAGCTGACTCAACTCATGGTTTTCAGTACTTTGATACACCCGGTTATAATGCTTTCTAAGAGACATGAGCAGGCAACATTGGAAAAAAGTAATTCAAAGAAGACTCTGTCAGTGTAACTGTCCAAATTAAGTAAGATATACATAAAAAAAATAATTAGAGCTTGGAAAGAAAAAAAAATACAACAAGATAATGAAATCTATTAGAAGGATGTTTGAAATCAGAACCACTTGGGGGCCTTGTCTGCAAATAAGCCAAGCAATGTAGGAAAAAGTAATTTAATTTGGCTGAAGTGAATGAATTAACTGCCAGGAGTCAACTCTCATAAGCCAGATATAAAAACTGGAGTATGACTAGGATTCACTGGATAATAAATCATTTTACTTAGGTAGTGGGTAACCTATATGCTTTAGAAGTCAAATCAAACTGCGAACCTGATGATTAACAAAACATTAATTGTCAAATGCTGTATGTAATTGAAAATGTAAAAAATTGCTTCATAATTTTAGACATTTGCACATCATTCACTGTCACTGAAAAATAGTGTCCTCCTCATAGAGAGCTAGTGTACTGAAACCAGTGTGGTTTTTATCATGACAGAACAGACAATGTCCATTTCTACAGCCAACTGTCATGTTGTGAGGTGATCAGTGTGATATCATAAAAACCGTAATTATTTAATTGTCCTTCACAACTCTATCTCACAAGTCAAAAATGGCTTTCAGCTGTGTGTACAGCAGCATAAAGCTGGGGCTCAATCAGTCTTCTATCTTTTGGTACACTGCAAAAAAATATGAAAATAAGGTATTTCGAAAGGAAAAATCATGAGGCGTTTGGTGAGTTTTCCATTCTTTTGTTTAAACCTTTGGAATGATCAAAACAGTAATTTTGAACTAAAATTCAGTGTAATAATGCAAAGAAATCAGATGTCCAGCAGTCATCACTTACTACCAAACACCCCAGTTATTCTTCATAGAATTATGTGAGGCATTAGCACCATCTCGGAAGTGAAATTTGAAGTACTGGATTTCTTTTAACATTTATATAATGTCAAATCTGTGGGATAAATGAAATTACATTTTGCAGCTTGTTGACATCCAATTTTATACTCTATGAACTGCTACTGAGTCTTTTACTTTAGGTAGCATTTCTCATATTCTTATTTCTGTCAATTGAGACTGAGGGTAGTAATACACCAGTGAAGTAACCCAAAATAGGGAATCTCAAGACAAAAGACTGGAGATAAATGCCTCAGGGCAACAAAGTCCAGATGAAGGACTATTCTGGGAAAAGATTACCTTGCCTCAGGATTAAATTCCCTTGGACTGGAAATGAAGTTTCTTGGT
This sequence comes from Scolopax mira, assembly GCA_004320125.1. Classification (NCBI taxonomy): domain Eukaryota; kingdom Metazoa; phylum Chordata; class Aves; order Charadriiformes; family Scolopacidae; genus Scolopax; species Scolopax mira. Next base: position 230,423 of record BJBW01004290.1, read on the forward strand.
TTAAGGCAGTTTTACCTCAGCTCAGTAGTCTTCATTATGTAGCCAGAACTGTTTCTTTAAATTAGCTGGAATTTCTCCATAGTACCCTACTTATATGCTTATGCCCTTTGCAAATTATATTTCTCACTTTCCAATTATAGCCTGTTATTTAATTAGTAATTTTGTATCCACTTTTAAAATGTCAGTCTGAAGTTAAATAAAAGGTAATTCTCTGTATTTAGTATTTAACTGTTTCTTAAACAAAATATGTTATCGATATTCCTTGTGAATGTTACTTTTGCATTAATGACAGTGTCAATATCATGTCTTTTTGTTTTTAGTAAGTTAGCCTTTTATTCAAAATACATATTTTCTGCTCACTCATTCTTCAATCTCAAATGTAGTGGCATATAAAGTTGAAGTCTATATTAAATGAAATGAAGACTATGTTTTGTTTGGATGAGCTTTTTAAAATGAAGATTATTAAATTTAAGTAGTGTTTGCTATCCTTTACTGTATTTTGATAATTAACAGTTGACTAAAATTTTGTGCAAAATCTGAGCCCTCTGAAAATATTGACTGCTGAAAGACCTGGTACAGTTTTCTTGGAACAACTATCCTTGTAAGTCTGCCAGAACCTGAAATCATTAAGTAGAAATTTAGTGTCTTCACTAAAAGATGAACTATAATTGAATAAAGATGTTAGTAGATGCTGAAAACATTGATACAGCTTTACATTTAAACCTGACAATTCTTTCCCTGATATCTCAAAATTACGAAATCTGCATAAGACTGCACTTGTTACATTTGAGAACAGCTTCTGAGCATTGCCGTTGTCTTTCAGTAGCCCTTACCCAATGGAGTTTGCTCCTTATTTGTAAAAATCAGTACACCTTGTAGTACACTAGGTGGGAACATGGCAGGTTAAATCCAGCAGAAGGGGAGTTAAGGATGAGCTTTTTCAGTTACTGGACTGGATGACCTTTCTTCTGATCTTTTTCTGCCTTTTCTTGTCTTCTGATTTGACACTTCAGTGCTGGAGTTCACTTAAAGCACTGTCATTATCTAAAGACTCTAGTGCTTCCACATTCATCTTTAAAAGTTCTGTACTGGTTGGTAAGTCTATTTCTCTTTTTGTAGCATGATGGTATATTCAAGAGTATGGCAGAACATGGAAAAGAAGATCCAGAGACTAAAATGAGTAGCACAGATGTGTTATCAGAGATTATTTGACAAGACAAGACCTTTTTGGAACAATATTTGTTATTATGGGAGTGATTGACATCTTTTGTGTATTATGCTGGAAATACAACCAGAACATTTAAGATATATGCACTTTTTTTTTTTTTTTTTTTGCACTGCCATGTGATAAAAATGTACAGTAGTTAAAACACTTAAATAAGAGAAACAAAATAAATACTATTGGCAATCTCCTTATGTTTTCATCTGCTTGATAAAACATTCTATTTATGTTAGAAATATCACTTCTCCCTATTTCTCTGCTCTATCCCAATTTGAGATTTTCTCCAAGTTGAAAGCCCTAGCTGGGTTGCATACATTTTCCTAGTTGAATGACATGAAGCAGAGCACAGTGAATAACACTCTTCCATTTCATTGTCAATATGTCTGTGTTCAGAATTTTTTGAAAATGAAACAGAATTTAAAAAGATAAAAATTCCACCTTTACTGGGGGAGAGCCAGCATAAAACTTCCCTAATTAGTTAATTCTGTGTTCTGAAAACATGCTTCATTAAAAAAATAATCAAGGGAAATCTTTTCTTCTTATTGTTTTTAATTAAGACTTCTCATTTTGCAATTGAACAAACAAAAGAAACTATAATTGTGTCTAGATGGAAGCTAAAATGCTATACCAGGAAATGGCCACTATCAGGCTGGCTAATTCTCATACTCTTTCCCAGAACACCGATTACTGGACATTACTTGAGACAGCTTTTTGAGTTACATACCCTTTTCATCTGACCAGCTTAGCAATTCTTGCATTCCTATTTATTTTCTCCTAAGAATATGACATTTTGCACTTACTTACCATGTCTTTTTGCTAATAGCAAAAAGCAATACAGACTATTTGTTGAAGGAAATTATACTTATTGCAAATGTATTTAAGCTGATGACAAAAGTATTTTAAACTGGTGATATTTTGCAAATATAGCTCTTGCTAACAGATCAGAAGTTAATGGACAGAGAAAACTCAGTTTGTTAACCTCACCCTCATGCAAGCGAGCCATTACTCGCATGAATGATCACTTTTTTTCTCTTGCTGCATCAGAGAACTGCTTGTGAAAACTCATTATTTTGTAATCAGAAAACAGAGACACAGGGTAAACTTCTGCGATAAGCACACCCTCAGCGTGAGATTTGTCACATGCCAATATATGGAAATATGCTACTTACACAGTCTTACAGCAGTTCAGGTTTATTTTCATATGACATTTAGCCCCAATGAACACAGCTTAACTTGTTCGATGTATTTGAGAGATTAAGGATCACATTCTAATTCCAGCTGAGTATTTCTGTGAATCTCTAAACATAGGGCTTTGTAGTTGTGCTGGAAATTTTCAAGAAATGTGGAAGTGTGTGTTTGAAGTTGGAAGCTGACCCATTACACTGTGTAGTACAGTAAAAGGATTCTACTTTTTTCTGTAGTGGTGCATGCAGATGAAGAGTTTTATCTTTTTGCACTGGTTAACTGATTACAAAATGTATTTCAGAATAATGATGTCAGCCAGGTATCTGTTAACCCCTTCTTTCTCTAGATACTCTCTTAACGCCATTCACAAGGATATTTGTGGAACACAAAGTGGCACACGTATTTTTAGTTTTCTATGGGAAAATACAGTCTATTGCAACAAATGTATTTTTTCCCCTCTAAATACTCCTCAGGCAGTGTGATCTTACATGACTCTGAAAGATACATTTTACAATGGGGTGAAAGTCAAAAGAAGAATGCAAGTGAGCAGGAGGAAATAAAGGAGAAGATATTTATGGATAAGCCAAGGGAGCAGTGCCTGATAAGCATAAAAGATCTATGGGAAATCAAGTTCTAATTGTAGGGTATCTATGCAAGTAGCAGTTCCCAGCCTTTCTTTACTCCTGGCAGCACAAACTCAAGAGCTTTGCTGCTAATGGCTTCTCCAGCATTTAACTTAAGTGACTGTCCCTAGGCTCACTCCTTCTTCAAGCTGACAGCCTCTCAACCTGCTTAATACCATCCATGCTGCGTTCATGAGGAGACACTCCTGGGGCCTTGTAACCTGCTATGTAAGCTCTGTTCCTGTTCCTGCTGTTCTCAGGGCCTCAGTGCCTCCCTCTGTGTTCCTACATTTCCCTCCAAGCGGTGCAGCAGAAAGAGCTTTTGACTAATTCTATTAAAGCTATTGAAATAATGTACAGAAATGCAAATAAGTGTAGGCAAATGACAGTAAAAGGAGGTTTCTTTCCCTTAGAGGGAATATGCTATTTTTATTAGCAGGTTTAACATACTGTTTCTAGAAAAAAACCACAAATAACTATATTCAAATAGAAAACCTTTACCTATATGCGCCGTAAAGAGCAAACATTTATTAATAAGCACACGTATTAGATGCTTTAAGTTAGCAGTTAGTCCAGTCTTGGAGCAGGTCCTCTTACAGTTTTGTAACAACAGTTTTGTTACTCTTTACTTTGTCTTGAAAACAGCTTAGTACTCCTCATGTTGCTCTATTATGCCAGCTCTGCTTTTCTCCCTGTATGCTAAACAGCTCCTCTTTCCTCCATGCATGCTAAAAAAGGACTTTCTTACTTCATGAATCATTCACATTACAGAGTAATAATTCATGTAAGTCAGTTCATAATCTTCCATGCTTACACTAATTCAGAAAGGTATATTTAATTTTTCCAGAGACCTCTTCAGTTCTGCTCTTGCAGAGTCCAGTCTTGCAGAACTTCCTGCTCATTTAGACCTTCTTGCTGTTTCTTGGCTTTTAACATTCAAATAGTTTCCCCCTAAGCTTTCCTCTTTTAGGTTTATCCCTGCACCTTGAGAATGCCCTGCCTTTCAGTTCTAAACTCACTTAACATGCTGATTATAGCTGTTGTCTCAAATTTCTTTTTGCCAAGTTGATCTGGACTACTTCCAAATCGGTTCCTGTCATTTTTATGCACTGAAGCTGCTGACTGAAATGACTCTAACAGCATCTTGCAGCCCGCACTCCTACTTTCTCCTTGTCCTCCCTGCTGGTTTTCAACATTCTTGCTCAATTTTTCCTTAAATTGGATGTTCTTTTTGATATTCTTAACTCATTTGTCTTTTGGCTGACTGTCTCTCTTTAAGCATTTCTCTATTATTCATTTCTGTGGACTACTTTCTCCATCATACATTACATTCTCCAAGCATCCTACACATTTCCACATTTCCAGCTTGTTTCTTTATTTCTTTTTGTGTGTATGTGTGTGTGTTAAGAAAAGACGCCCCATTTTCATTCCAGTGATTCGCAGTTCATATTTTAGGTTTCTTGTGTCTCATCCGTTGTTCAGGACTGCATGGATTTAATCGTATGGATTTAATTTCTAAATCTGTGCTCCTCTGCTTCAACAGTTTCCTGTTCTTATTGACGTCAACACTATCACTCTACAGCTGGTACCTACAACAGAAGGACCGTTTGGTCTCCTGTCTCTCTCTTAACCATGATCCATGCTCTTAAGTTTTGCAAGCTGAACTATCTTAATTAAAAAAAATGGGAAAAATTGCACACCTCACAAAACTATACAGTCTAGACCTTCATAAAAAAAGGCAAATATAATACCAAAAATAATTTTGCTCAAGCAATACATTTTATTCAGGAAATAACTATGACTTTTCTTGGAAGAAAAGTTCTCTATGTGTTGACTGGGAATGCTTGCCAGAATAGCTCTAGTGTTATGTGTTTACTAGCAAAGTCAGTACTATCATGCATTATATGTTAATATCTCTAGACTTGATATTTTGCTTTATGTTCACCCCATCCAAAAATTCTTGTTCAGGCTATTGTCTTCCACAAGGATCTCTCCTATTGATCCCTGCAAAATTGTAATTTTCCATGGTGGTTCTTTTTTCAGTTTTGTTTGTTGTTTCAATTTTGCCTTTGTTGAACCAAATTCAGTGATGTCATGGAAAGCGTTTACTAGTGGACCAGTGTTATTGAAAGCTGTGATTGATAATATAGTCCGTTCAACCCAAACTTGCAACCCAGTGTGGTATTCCTGTTTCATCATCTCCCCATGCTGTGTGATCTCTGTTTCTCTCAAGACTTGTTTTCCATGCCAACTACCATGTATAAAATTAGTCTGAGATAAAGAACAAACTCAACATCACACTAAGACAAAATGAAAGCACATGTCAATGCAGAAAAACCACAAACAAAAGATTAATGGAACAAGTGGAAGACAACAAGCTGGCTCTACAGATTTGTCAGCCAGCCTCAAGACAGTCACTGCTTCTGTGACCATCATCACAGGGATATTTTTCATCAAAGAAATGCTACAGTAAGATCACCTTAGTGTAAATATCATTGGGCAATAATAAGAAGACATTTGCTTTAAAAATTAAGTTGTCTTAAAAGATGCTAGGTGTGTTTCACAGTCTGATCTTTTTGGTTGTGGGGTTTTTTTAGAATTTCTTCTAGATTTGAACTAACACTAAACTGAAATAAAAATCAAGCTTGATAGTAATTATTGTGCACCAGAATTCCTACATGTTTAAAAAAAAAAGACATAAAGCTATACTATGTTGTGTTTTTATTTGTTAGATCACAGAATCACAGAATCACAGAATCATCATGGTTGGAAGGGACCTCTGAGATCATTGAGTCCAACCACAAAAAAACCCCAAACCAATCAACAAAACAAAAAAACCCAAACAACACCCCACCACATCACACTCACCCACAAACCAATAATCTTGGGCACTAGAACCACATCTACATGTTTCTTAAACACCTCCAGGGATGGTGACTCCACCACCTCCCTGGGCAGGCTGTTCCAGGGCCTGACCACTCTCTCAGTAAAGTAATTCTTGCTAATATATAATTTAAACCTCCCCTGCTGCAACTTCAGACCATTTCCTCTGCTCCTGTCATTATTTACTTGGGAGAAGAGGCCAACCCCCACCTCTCTACAACCTCCTTTCAGGTAGTTGTAGATGGCAATGAGGTCTCCCCTCAGCCTCCTCTTCTCCAAACTAAACATGCCCAGTTCCCTCAGCCTCTTTTAGAGGATTATTTTTGAGGTAAAATAACCTAATACCTAATGCTTTACACTGAGACACAAAGACTATGACTATATCAATAAATTAAAAGACCCAGGCACTTCAGCTATATGCCTGCAATCATCAGTTCTGCTTTAAAGCATGACATGCTTCTCGGCTCAGTTTCTGCTACACGCCAAGAAGCACTGGTAATGCTTGTGCACAGCCCAGGAAATAGCGTGGTCCATGGATCTTTCCCCAGATGTCATATAGACTGGCTGATAAGACAGCTTAGCTGTGAAGATGTGCTCTGTTCCATGCCACTTGCACTTAGGGACAGGTAATGGACCTTGGACACTTTATTAACTAGCAGATTTCTGACTTTGACATTCTAGTTTGGCCTCTTTGGTGACTTTACACAGAACAGTTCACTTGCTTTACCCTCTTTTGGTTCTCAAAGGGATTGGTCATTTTAAGTCATAATTTATGAGACTAGGAAAATTTTTACTTCATAGCACCAAAGGAAAATTTGTCTTCTCTATTTAGTTTCACTTTGAAATTGTATTTAAAATTCTATTTCAAAATTCTATTTAAAATTGCATCCTCTCAAGTTACTATTCTGTTTATTTTAATCTCTAGAGATGAGAACTGTAGGGCTTGGTTTTCAATAGAGAAGAGGTATATCTGATAAATAACAGTGAAGGCAGGAGATCAGCTTCTGATTTCCATTATCCATTTCTGTATTTTTGAAGTTGCCATTGTCAATATTTCCATGACTAAAGCAAAATATTTCGTAATAGTGAAAAAATAATGTGAAAATGCTTCCATTGTAATGTACATGTTAAAAGTTTTACAGCTTCATCTGCTGGTGGTATTTGTGAGAAGAGCCTTTCTCCCAAATAAATGGCAAAACACTTTGCTTCTGGAGTGAGATCATCTCTTTAGGATCTACACAGCCACTGGGAATTCAAAGGAGTCACAGATGTAGCATTTAGGTGATGTAAAAGTTCCCTAATTAGAGAAACAAAAGTTAGATGCGTGCACACAACAGCCTTCCCTTTGCTCTCTTCTGGAGAAGACATATAAAAGAAAATTCCTAATTTCTACTAACTCATGTGAATCCGTCCATGGAAAAAATGCAAACCCATGCTAAGCCTCATCGGATGACTGAGACACCAGACTACAGAGGGAAGACTAATATCTTCTTAATCAGTGCAAGAATTGCATGAAAAACAATGTGGTATGTACAAATAGCCTTCACTGAAAAGCTTCATTAAACTTGATATACACAAAAGCCAATGTATTCTATACTCATCCTTTAAATAAATATAAGTAATTGCAATCTAATTTTCTGACTGTCTGAATTTCATGCTATTAACTATTTATGCCACAAGAATAATGTGGATGAGACATAAAGCTTTCTTAAACTGAGAACTTGAGAGCCCAGATGGATTTTTAACTGGCTTTTCCAATGGAAGGAGGTTTCAGGAATATACTCCATTGTGTATACATTTGTGTCTCTTTCCAGCAACTTTTTACTGAAAAGTTTAACTGCCAGTTGACAATTGTAATATGAAATAGCAACGTCAACTGAATTTGACAGAGGACTAGACATCTCAGAAACATTAAATTTATGTCCAAAAGAAAGAAGCAGAAAGGAGAAAAACTATGTTGGGGATGGAGTAAAAGGGGGAATAGTTCAGGTTTTGAGGAAAGAGAAAAAACCTTTGATTTCAGTTAATTTGGACTGCTGAAGCAGCAGATGAAAACCAGAATTCTGCAACTTTGCAACTTTTAGCATCTGAGCTTTAACCCTACATAATCATACTTGTAGAAATTGAACATCTTTGAATCTTTTCACTCCTCCCTTTGTAGTGCACAGTCTATTAATAAATTCCTAACTTTATAATTTGCATCAAGATATATTTTAAGGGCCAAATCTTAGCTTTAGACTCTATGAACCCACAGCTATTTTTTACAGAGATGTTCTGTTATTTCTGAACTTTATTATTTTTTTCTATTCCAAGTAAATTTTGTAATATTTGTCCTGATATACAGGACACTAAAAATTTGTATTTTGCTGGTTCTGTTTTATTAATTCTCAGAAAAACACAAACCATTAATTTTTTATATCTGAAAATATTTAATCCCAATAAATGATTAATATTGCTACAAACAAAAGTTCCTTAGGAACAAGCATACATGTGGAAGTAATAGAAAAATATAAGGCACATCTAACTCCAGTTGTAAGGAGATTTTTATACTCAATAGAAGTGGGCGCCTGAAGAATCCCTATTCCATTTCCTCCCCAAGACTTAAATGATTAAGCCTATATCAATTCTGGCACGGGTTTGCTCTACTTGTTTTAAAAGGTGGCCAATAACTTTTTAATATCACCAGACAGACTGACTTGTGATTAATTCATGAGAATATTTTTGCTAATATATCACTTGAATTTTTTTTTCTGCTGGATGACTTTTGGTACTTTTGACTGGAAGCAGAAAACTGATTTTTCCTCTTTGCAGTACCCTGTATCTGCATACACATACATAGGTATGCTCATATATAAATACATGCATCTGTATATAAATATATATATTTTTCTTCCTTCTTCTCCTTTCTTCCTTCACTTCCTAAGTCTTACTCTTGGCTTAAGCTAAGCCAGGTCTTTCAATATTTAATTTCAAAGTAGTTGAGATTTTTAGATTTATTACTGGTTTTGTTTCTCTCCTCTGGCCAATATTTTTCTTCAAATGAATGCCCAATACTCTGTTCAGTATTCCAGCTGGAGTCTTGCCAGCTCCGAACAGGGAGGAAGGACTGTTTTGTACTTTTACTTGCTCATCGTGTTCACATACAATGTCTGCATTTTTTGAAACAGACTGATACTTTTGGCATATTTTCAAGCTACAATCCCCTATAGCCTCACAATTATTTTTTTTTTCTGATTAACTTTTATTGTCTTGATTTAGTTTTATTCTGTATTTGTGCAGCTGATTATCGTTGCCCTATTTGCTGTCTATTGCACCTGTCCATATATTTCCTCACTAATTGCTCCTTATTTTTTCCTCTATTTATCATGAACATTTTGAATTCTAATCTTGCCCTCCAAAGCACTCTCTTGTTTGTGTCACCTGAAAAATATAATGAAATATTAAGGAAATAATCAATCAGCATTAGGTTGAGGACAAAACCTGCACAACCTCACTCAATCTACTCCTCTGTTTTCAAGTGAATACATAGCTGTGCTGTGAGCATTGTAAGTAACAGAAAAAGTGAAACTGACTTCTAAGCTAAGATGTTTTTAAAAATAAAAAGGCTGGCCTCCTGCTTTTAGAGCCTTCGGGGTCAGCCTGGATTGTGTTCTCAGGCTCCACTCTGCAGCCATGGGGACCTGAGTGGTTTTAATCTGAATCTGAAATTCCCGCATGGATACTTGACTCCAGAAGGGGGAGCTTCAGCAGGCACAATCACAGGAAAGTCAATTTGCAATGAAATATTTAAATAATTGCTGTCTTACAAGTGGAATTGATACTTTTGGTCAAAGTAGAGGTAGAATTTGATGGAATCAGAACATAAATAATGCTTTCTTTTCTGTCCCCAAGCACTATCACTAATAATTTTTATTATTATTTTTTTTAATAAAAAAAATGACAGCTAAATATAATCTTACATCGTCTTGAAAAAAAAAATATTTAAACTCAGGCACATGTTTAGGTAAATTAGGCCTAAAACTATAACTTCCTGCATTATTCTAATAGCTTTAAGTGTCAGTGTCTAAAAATAAAGAACAAACTGTCTGCTTTCCATTCAAGCCAGGTAAAAAAAAAACAAACATGCCTTTTCGCTTATTGATAGCTTAAATAATGAATAGGGACTACAAGTTTAGATAGCTTCTAGGACATTTCAGTAATTTCTTTTTCTTGGGAGGCCAGTATATATGCACAGCTGTTAGGAAAAAACTAACTTGCGTCTGTATTTATGTGTTTTTATGTGCACAAGTGCATTAAATGTGAAAGAAAACAGAAAAGTTCTTGAAGACAGAAGAGGGCAAAGATACACTTCTAATTAAACCCTTGGTGAAATCGAGTAATAGGTTTCTGGGTGCAAAGTGCTGATTAGGAATACAGGAGTCAAGAAAACAAACAGTGAATCACTTGTGCCAAGACCAAAACATTTTGAGTTCCTACCTCTCTATACCTTAGGGTAGAGATAGCCCTATAGGTTTCAGAGTAACAAGACAAGTGAAAGACACAGAGCTCTACTTTTAGATGCTTTGCACAAATCCTCTAACTTCCTTGAAGAGCTTGAAAAGCTGGCAACTAGTACCTGCAGAACTATCTCACTCTCAAATGACAACAGCAATGAAGTATGTTCTGGATATATCCCTCTCAGCTTAGATGTGGGAATAATTTAAATATTTACTACCAAAATCAAGAGAATTTTAAAAAACATATCTCAGGGACATTTAGAAGACAAAAGCTCCAGACATTGACTCACCCCAAATTTTATCCTTCCTGGCCAGCAGTTCATAACAGTTCAATAGATGGTATTTTAGTTATCAAATATAACTGAGCAATTTCAGGGCCTGACCAACAAGACTTCCAGCTCCTTTTTTTTATTTCCCTACCTAAAGAGAGGCAAAAAAATATAAAAATTGTCTACAAAGTATATTTAAAAGAAGATCATAGTATCAGACACTGTGACCTGGTTCAAGGATTTCAGCCTTTTAAAATTATGATGAACTGTAATACCTAGAAAGTATTCACTTACAAACCTGGGCACTGATACAAGTTATGATATATGCAATGGTTTAATTTACAACTCTTTCAAGCAATTCCATTTTTATAGGTGTCGAAAATTGGCAATAAAACAAAGAGTAGCACTTTCCAAGGTATTACTTCAAATCACATTAGATCAGTTTTGGATATATTACAAAAAATTAGAGAATTAATGACCAGGTATAGTAGAATTAAACAACGAAACCATGGGTTAAAGGAGTGAAGAAGTCTTTTATAAGCTACATAGGGCACAGTCACTTCCTTTGGAAAATACAATTCTATTCAAAGGCAAACAAAAATTTTCTTTTTTTAGATCTCTTTCTATCCTCTTTGTACCTAGCCGTTATGTGTCCAATGTAAAACACATTAAAGTTTAAAGTTGGTGTTATTCTTTCTGTTGGTTTGAATGGACTTTAGAGCACAGTCTCCCTCCCACTTCCAAAGTATAACTGTATATACATTTTATTTGCTGTTATGCTATTACACAAATCCTTAGCTTTCTGCTTCAGTTTCCAGATTCTTGATATTTTTTGCATAATAAATTTAAACCTCTGGGCAATAAAATTATTTTCCTTAGCAATTTTTTCATGGACTGCTTAGATATATTCATTGTCCCTTAGGGTTCACAGTTTGCACATTTTATATTCACCTGCATATTAAAACACCATTAATATTATCTATTTGCTCCAAGTGAAACCAGGAACTTATATGTAGCTTTCAGAAAAACATCCATTCAACGGCACCAGAGAATGCAGAAGCCATGACTTCCCCTTCTAGTTTGCCCTTCTAATGCAACATAAGCGCTGTTAAAACATACCTACCTTCCGTGCCTCTCAGTCTAATTCCATAAAGTCACTAACCAGATAATCTACAGGTTTTAGTAAAAATAAAAAAAAAAAAATCAAGAAGAGAGAATCAGGAATTGAATGAATAATCTGAAGATCACCCTAATAAGTGTAGCTCAGGCATGTGTCACAATTTCAGAATTCTTCAGATGATTTTATCTAGTATATCCCCAGGTTTCATTCACTAACTTTCCTTAGTGCTTAAAGCAATGTATCCATACAGGAACTTTATCAATGACCTCCTAAAAAATACACAAATTGTGATAGAGTACTGCCACTTTTTAAATGCATGATAATGCTGAAAATCCAAAGTCAGCATTTTGTTTGTCTGAGTAAGTTCACAGACATACATATTCAAAGGGGAAAAAAGTATGCATGTTAAAATCTACCAAGTTCAGTAAGATACAGAAACAAAACTGGCACACGACTGAATGTTGTTTTCTTAATATTAATATTATCATAAAATATATTTACATTGATGCACAAGGTGAAGAAAATCTGCATATTTTTAGGATTTTTAATTCATTAATTTTGAGAATTATCTACGAAAATGGTGAAAAGTATAAATTTTCATTTCCAATGCCTCTGTATTTTCTAGTCACCATTACAAGGTGTTAGGTTGATAATAAAGTAAAAAACAATAGGATGGCACTTGAAAGGAGGAAGGAAGAAGCTTTTATTAGGCTTAGAATCTAAATGTCACTGCTCATTATGTCAAAAAATACAAAATTATTCTATAATACACATATCAGCAACATGTGACAAAGACATATATAAATATATCTTAAAATCATATCCCAAAATCAGTAATCATCATAAGCATCAAATGTTCTTCCAAATTAATTTTCCAAAATAAAAATACCGGTATTTTGAGAATCTCACACTTGAGCATGTGCACACACATACTCTATCTCTGTCCCTTCTTCTTCTCCTCACCACCCCTTCACCAACACCCCCCTGCCTTGACTTTACTGTCATTTTTATTCTGTAAAAGGTTTTAGGTAACTATTGTAGTAACTATTGATGAAAAACAAGGCAATAAAGATCTGTTTTGACTCCAAGAATATATATATTTTTTGTTTTTTAATTCATTTTTACTGACTTTATTTTTTGCACAGTGTTGAAGTCTAGGTTGATTAGGTATATCAGAAACATACATGGAATACAACTTTTCCCAGAATCTATATTCCTGGAAACTTAATATATATGACAAACTTCTCGACCCTTTCTCACTTTGTCCACATTCTGACCTGCCAAATACCTGCAGCTTATGGTCAGTTTATGCTGATCCTGTTCATCAGCTGAGCAACATAAACTGTAGGATCTTTGTACGTCATCAGCCCATGTGAGGTTGGAGATATAGGTATGATCCTGTATCCAGGGTTTTTTTGCCTGATTTAGTCATATGACATTGCCAGAGGTAAAATAGATTTTTGATGTAGACAATTGACCCATCTGTACTACTACGAAAAATAAGTTTTGGCCTGCACTAAAGGATAGCCTGTACTCAAAGACCTTGTAGATTAAGCATACATGCAAAACACATGGACATGATGCCAGTTTTGTTTAAGGAAAAGGACTGATCCCTTCCTCAAATACAGGGGAACTTGATGAATCAGTAAAAAAAAGGAGGCCTGGGTGATTCAAGGTTTTTGGTGGTCACCAACAGGCAAGGAATGAATGTCTGCATGTGAGATCCTACCCCCTATAATTCAGCTGAAATAACTAACTAAAATTCACCTTAATATCCTGAAAAGCATAGTAGTCCGGTATCATGAGAGTTTAGACAAGGAGACTATAAAAGATCTCTAGAAATCTGCTGAATGCCTGCACAGGAACTTTGTATCACAAGTTTGCTAATGAACAGCTCCCAGTATTTCACATCTAGTCCTTTGTATTAAGTCTAGTCAAGATAATTTAGATAATCCTCATTCACGGTATCTTGGACAACCTGTTTTACAGAAATACGTTGAAATAAATGCAACAGAAATTTTTAAAAATATTATATAATTTTCCCTTCTACCATATGTTATATCTTGAAACCTTGCATCAATTGCCTTAGAATGAGCAAAAATACCTCTGCTGCCTGAAAAGTGCTCACAAAGTCTTTGAAATGGAAAGGTGAAAGACCAAGGGTCTTAGACTTATGTGAAGACAGCGGAAAGTGGAATTAAAAGCCTAACACATGAAAAAGTCAGCCTTTTACAACCACTTTATATTTTATCTGCAGTGTTGCAAGTAACTGACTCAGTATATAACAACAGTAAGTTGAACCTATTTTATATAACCATCTGGAAAATAGTGCTGTAAATTGTTTGGATCTGATTCACCATTTCTAATACAATTTTTTTTTAAATTTGCCTAAACAGTTAGAAGCCCTTTAGAGAAAGATTTTATTTTTTGTTGTTTAGAAACATTTCAGTACAGACAACATACACTTTAATATTTGTGGAGCCAAATATTTCTAATATTTGTTTTGAAAAAAACTTTTAAAAATCTGATATGATTTAAAAAAAAACATACTGCAATTAAGGGCTGATTTTAGGAAAATGAAACTTTTAATGAATCTGAGAGGAGAGGAGAGGAGAGGAGAGGAGAAGAGAACCATCTTAGTTCTGCTGGTTGATAGGAAATCCTCTCGAACACCCTTGCCTCGTTATTGCCAAGCTGCACTAGAGGTGCAACAGTTAGAGCAATGTTACTCAATCCCACAAGAGCCAAGTGGATCAGTTTACTGTTTCCACAGCTGCAGGGTATTAAATATTGACTGCACCCAATTCTGTGATCATCACCTTGTGTTCAGCCATACAACAAGTCAAGTGTTAGATCTACTACTGGCAAAGGACCTCTTTTTCCTCTAGGCTGTTGGATGCTGATGAGTACATATCCTTTTGCTTTCCTATCTACCCGTTAACTGTAAGGGCCTCTTACTGACCATTTCTAACCTCTTTTAGACTTCTCTCTCTTATACACGTGTAAACACAGCAACACACACATGAAAGGTAATTTTCTGTTTGGAAGCCTTGTTAAGCTTGCTTTCCCCCCCCCCCCCCCCCCCCCCCCCCNNTTTTTCCCCCCCCCCCCCCCCCAAATTTTTTTTCCTATGAAACCTTCTAAATTTGATCAGCAGTAAGCATAAAGGAAAATGTTTATGCAGAAATGCTGTGTTCTAAATAGTCATTAATGAGTAACAGAGCAAAGGATTGATACACATTCTTAACCATTCTGTCTGGCTGAGAAATTGCTGAAGGGTTATGCTGAGTTTTAGGTGTCTTTTTCCTTTATTATAAACTGCTAGAGGGGCCAAAAGCCATCCTTTCAGTTATTAGCAACAATTCAGGTTGTTCATTTGATACCCAATTACTTTGGCACTCAGGAAACCCTATTCATTCTGGGCAGTTCAGTGTGAAAAGCTGACAAAGAATGTAAAGAAAAGTTGGGATAGTTGTTATCCAGCTGTGTTCCAGGCTTTATAACACCATGTGAAAATACCTGAGGCACTGGGATCAGGGCTGAATATCCCCAGCTTTTTTCTTTCTGTGTTCTTGAATATATCGACAATGGAGCGTACAGTCGATTGTATGAAGCTCACTTTTTACAGTTAAATGTTTGCCTAAAATGATGGCACCAATTCCCACGATCCTTCCCTTAAAGAATTTCTGGGAAACAGCATGGAGGACAGGGGGGCACTTTCGTGGCTTGCTGCTAGTGCACCACCAGACTAGCAGAACTACCAAGTAAATTGCCCATATTGAAATCATTACACAAAACTCACTTGGTACATGGTTTGATTTACTCTTTAAAAACTTGAGACTGTGGTCAAATTATATTTGTTTTTCACTTAATTTTCTATTTCATTATCAACCATGTTTTAATCTGTTAAAAATAAAAAGGCAATCCTTAGAACAAAAACAGAGCAAGAGTTACCCACAAAGGGAGCTTCTGTGAGTCTTTTTATTTAAGTTTTCTCATTCATGCTTTATGGTCCTCACAGAAGGTATTTGTCTAAATGAAGAAATATGTTCTAGTACGAGAAAGGAACTGAAATGAGGGACATCTGTATTTGCCAGTTTGGGGAATCTACATAAAGTTCGTAAGTTCTTGGGGAAGTATTTATATCACAAAATCATCAGTGCATACAGAAGCTGCTGCAACTGTCACTATTGTGGCACCTGTATCACAGATCAAGGAAGATAAGGAGCAGTTAATCAAAACCACCATCTGACTGCATGAACAATATTTGCACTAGGAAAGATGACCATTTTGAACAAATACACTTGCAGAAAAGACATTTTCTTGGGGAAAGATGGGCATAGGAGAATGTAGCCAAGTGAAACGACGGCAAGATTTTGTCAGAAGTGAAGATGATGAGGCCATACTGTGTTATCGAAAGAACAGCCTGACTGCAAGATAAACCAAGATAAAACACATATGTTCTGTAAAGTACAACAGCTTTAATGACACGTAATGCTGTGAAGAGGAGTCAACATCTAGAAATGTAGAAATAGTAAGTTATGGCTACCTGACTCTTTACACTAAACTAAGCAGCCCAGAACTTTGAGGAGAGAGGCAGAGAAATTTATGTAGAAATTACTATTTTACCTATGTATTATTTTTGTATTTTAGGTAAAAATACATTGGTTTAGACTCTCGCGTGATATGTGTGCATAAGGAAATTTGGCTGTCATATGCCCTTGGGTATTCAGGTCGAAGAGTCATACAGGTGCAGTTCTGGAAATGGTTTGTTTAGCTGCTTTGGAGGTGTGGGGAAAGGAGAATATGCCTTGCTAACTAGTTGTGTCTTGGGCTCCATTTCTACAGAAGCCTCAGAGACAAGCTGTTCGCAGAATGGTTGTCATGGGGAACAGGAGGAGAAGCCATACAGACCAAGGGAAATATAGGGTCACCTAAGACATGGTAAAAGGGGAGCCATACACACAACTGTGATGAAGTACAGATTTTGTCCTGTCTATGTGTGGAAAAGTGTATCTTACTTCTAGTTCTCTAGAAAAAAAAAAGACATAGAAATTGGATTGAGAGAAATAGACAAGTAAAGATATTGATGGTACTTGAAGACACGGAGACAGTCATAGATACTTCAATGGCATGAAAGCTATAGAAAAATTCCCTTTTAATGCACAGAATGCCTACTGGGTCCCTTTTGGAGGTGTTTTCCTCTGGATCTCTGGAAACTGCATAGCAGACTCTATGGACTGGTGCCTTAAATATTTTATGTTCCAGTATCCCAAGATTTGTCAATCAATCAGGACTTCATTAATTGGTTGACAAGTCCAGGCAACAAGATTTTCCTCAGGTAGTATTTCAGAAATAATGCCTCATAGTGCCCTTTGAATAGCTGGAAATGATGTCCTCCACTTCTGAATGAGGAAGATCTCATGGAGAGACTTTTACAACTTTGTAGGAATCTCTATTAAGTGAGTTGGATTCAGCTGCTGGGGGGAGTAGATTTCCATTAATTCAAAACCCATTGTGGGTCCAGGGTCAATTCTCAACAGTTGGCTCAGATTTTCCTAGGAAAAGAATGGAAGAAAGAACCACTTGAATCTCTGTCTACATTTCCATAATTGCTAATGGAATAGACATTTATTACCCAGTGCCATAAAGCCATCCTCGTCACTCAATTTTGAACACTTACAGAGGAACCCTTTGGCCCATGTCAGGTATATGCATATGTATGCAGCTATACTATCTGCACTGTCTCTATGGATGCAAATAAATACTTAAGATGTTACACATAGCTGTCTGGAAATTTGGCCTTTCTAACTGCCATTTCTCAATGATGGAAAAAAAATAATATCATGGTTTGTAAAAATAAACCCATCCGTTCTCTTATGGAATTAGAGCATATTCTTACTCTATTCTTATAAATGTACTTTTAAAAGGTAGAATCCTGGTTTTTGTACTTTTTGAAACTACTGAAAGTTCATGACTGGTATCCATCTCCTGTACACAGGAAAATAAAACTCACTGAACATTATTATCAATGTATATTTTAGGTCAGAGAAAAATAAATAAAGCATGGGCAATAGCTTTACCTTTGTGAAATTAAATTTATAAATGAAATCACACTTTTAGCTCACTGATATATTCTGAAAAAGCCTAATTCTACAACTTTATTTTTTTTTTTAAATTACATTTAAAAGAGATCAACATACTGGGCTTCAACAGACATTATTTTCAAAATCATGCACAATTTTTTAATGAACTAAATAATTTTTTTGGATTGCTGTAGCATATTGCACAGAATTTTTGTGCAATATGTATACATATGACCTACATATATGGCTCTTGAGATTTTAATAGAAATGTATTTCTGACATGGTGTTCTATTAAACAGCTGCAGTATAGAAAGTTTCATAGTCCTTTTCAGTTTTGTAGAAATATGTCATAGGGATTGATTGTGTGACTACTATATGTGTATAAATGAATTAAAATTATTTCTGAATAGAAGTTTTATCCAGAATGTGTTCCTTGGCTTGCTATCAGTGTAACTGAGAGCAGAATTTATCCCATTAATAAGCAGAAATTGATAAAAGCATGACAGTATTTCATTTTAAAATCTGAGTCCAATGTACTTATATCCTGTAATTACCACAGAAGATTAGGAATACTATGCATGAGCTACATTTGTATATTGCATTGTACATAATTTCTTACCCTGTTACATACTCTTTCTAAATTCACTTTTTATTTTTAATAATAAAAGTTCCCAACAAAACACCATCAACCAATGAAACAAAGCCTGATTGACTGCTGCAGGATTTTCCAAATTAGAATTGTCGAGTGACTTTTGCTTCAGCTGTCTTTTTCCACGCTCTCCCATGAGAGAAAGAAAATAAATCTGCCCTTTGCCATACTTGTAGAATCGTTATTCTGTAGGGAGGGATGATCAGAACAGAGCTGATCAAACCAGTCCTTCTGGTTTCTCTCAGAATGTAACTGCAGTGATGCTTATTTTAAAAATGGGCTTCTCATCCATTCCCTCTTACAAAATTTAGACTGAGTCCCGTAAAGAAATGCGTTTTACATTAGATACACCATCTAAACAAGTCCTGGAGCAGAGACAGATCTCAGCACTTCCAGTCCTAATTAACCTGTGGGTTTCCTCTTGTGGTCTGACTTTGGCCTATTAAATCTTGTATTCCTTGCTGCCAAGTGGCACAAGTTCAATGGGAAACATGGAAAGTGTCTTCCTTTTACAGAAAATTGTATCCCAGTAGCTGGGGAAAGCTTTTGGGAGGTGGATGCAGTAGATTTTAATTCCCGGCAGCTGAAGCAAGAATCTAGTTCATTCTACAAGCCCTTAAAGAAAAAGGGTTTGTAGCACAAGCAATTCTTTTGGTGATCTTTTAGAAAAAAACATGCATTTGTAGAAGCATCTATTTCGCTAATATCTGTGAAGACGACTTTCATAGAGAAATCCTTCATTTCTGGATTCCAGTAGGATGGAGTCAGAAGAGAGGAGCACCTCACATGCCTACATTTTGGAATTTCGAGGATTTAACAACTTTAATGTCAAACATGAACATATAACAAATTTATATGCTACCATGTACAGGAATTTTTAGGAAGAAGGTGATAGGGCAACAGGAAAACATTTGTGAAATGAGCCTGAAGTTAGATAACCTAAAATCCACTAGTACCCTGTTATTGGATGCCTATGAGCCTTTTATTCATGCTAGTAGATTTATGTCAGAGCACAGGCAGAGATGCTGAATAAATGATCATCCACATTGTTAAAATGCTAGTACACTCTCTGGCACAGTATCACTCTGTTCCAACTAGTGTGCTCGAAAATAAATCTCAGGCATGCATTGGAAATTAGCACAGAGTGGGAATCATTCCCAATAGGCAGTTTGAATGTTGTTAGCTTGTTTTTGATGGCAAGAGAGCTTAATAGTAAGGATGTGCCAGTTGGCTTCAGTGTCAAAGAAAGCCCTAGGCTCTGTTTAGTTTGCTAGTGTAGATATGCTCGTACTGGTTCTAACAACTAAATCTAACCTAAACCTTATTGTATTTTGCAGATTAGGTGAAGGCTGTTTTGAGATGCTGCCCCTTGTGATTTGGAATTGATCTTACAAACTCCTATTCATATAAATTATGGTAACTCAAACGGTTCCCCTGACGTTAACAAGCTGCCTATAAAGACAGGACAAACATTTGTGAGTGAGGTTTTGCAGAATCAGCACATGGTGAGACAGGTGCAAAACAGAAACTTAGAGTCTGCTTCCTGTGCGGTGGTGCATTACGCTTCCAGGGAAACTGAAATCCTAAACACCAAAGCAATCTGACTCACCTTTGGGTTGTTTGACCATGCATCAGTTGATTCCGTGGCCTTTCCTCAAATCAGTAGTCATATGGAATTCACTTTATTCCTTGTATAAGCAGATGGTGAAAAACTACTCTCCTAAAAATGCTGCCTTTATAAGTGTGCTATTCCTCACTGTGCAGCAGTTATATGATCAGTATGGTTTCTTTTTTTCATCCTCAGTGATTTTTTCACATTGTTGTCTACTTCCCTATCAAGCAATTTCTTCCTTGAAGGAAAAGGAACATTATGTACTATCTGTACATGCCTTAAAACCTAAGAAACAAGGTGCTATTAATTATTTAGAAAAGGAAATTACTGGCTAATATTATTATTATGCTAAATGCCAGTTATGGTTATTATGTTAATGTCAAGAAGCCGAGAGAGGAAAGGGAAGATCAAGTTTCACACGTAGTTTGAGCTGCACAAATATAAAGGAAAAAGGCTTACTATTTTCCTTGGCCTGGCTACTATCCTCTGGGTCAGGTGAAATTGAATGTAGTGGGGAGGGGAGTCATTCCCTGCTGGAGAAGAGGCCTGTGCTCAGCTCAGGGATGTTCTAGAGTGTAAAATGAAGAGTATGCAGCCAGATGAACTCAAAATTTTGGATGACCCAGCATCCTGCCCAAATACCTTACCGAAATACTCACCCTGCAAAACCATCAGCACCCAGTTCCTCCACTGATACTTTCAAAATGAAAGTTGCCGGAGGAAATTCTTGGAGAAGTCTTCCTTCTTTACAAATTTGTTACATTCTTCAGTCAGTACTAACATTTTTCTTGCTAAAATAAATCAACTTCTCCAAATTAATTGATTTCCATATCTAAAATCACAGCTTCTATTTTCTTCAACTCATTCGTCACCACCTCCTTCTGTCCCCTTTTTTCCCTCCTCAGAGGACCTTGCCAATTTCTTTTGAGAAAGGAGATAAAATGTGTGCCTGTTCTCTTTGATCTTTTTGTTTTTCCTTCTCACCCTCTCATATTTCTCCAATGTTGAGATGAGGAGGCTTTTTGTTCTGTTCTTCTCTAACTCCACAAAGTGGTCGAGAGTCTCATCCTGTCTCCTTATCTCACATTGTGATGCTTGTGACCTCTTTGACCTGTTTTTTGTCTCCCATTACATGTTCTATATTTTTCGAATCTTAGGGAGAACAACAATCCTAAACCAGAAATAAAAGTGCTCAAACACACCCTTGTATTTGCTTCAGCCTTTTTTACTACTTCCCTTGGATTTTTTTTTAGTGTAAAGATAATTTAGTATCTTATTTCCATCAAAAAATTGTTCAGGTGTGGCTGCCATGCACTGCAATCTAAAAAAAGCTCTATTACCATTTTCATTTGTAATGGCAAATACTAGAACCAATATTCCAATTCTCATTCCCTGCTTTGGCTGCCACCAGCAGTCATTCCATCTTCAACATTGCCTATTTTGCTATGGTGACTCTTTACAGGACAAGTCTCTGTTGCTGTGTCCTGTAAAGACTCCTCTTCATCCCTTCTTCTCCTCAGTGAATGTTCTATGTGGTCCTTTTTTCTTCCTCTTCTAAACATGAGTAATTTTATCCAGATGAATTCAACCACAATCAACCAATCTGCTACTCCATAATACAGCAATCTCTTTCTGTCTATAGGAAGATTTTCAACTGTTTCTCCAATATTTCTTCATGAATGTCTAGTTACCTCATCTAGCACAACACAGCTAAACATATATTGTGAGGAAGATTGAAAGAGCTTTTGCTCTTCATTCCTAAATCTCCATGCAGGGAGATGTATCTATGTCGGTCAGTCAACACACTTAACTCAAATATCCTCTCTAGGTCCTCAGCTCTAAGTTACATTTAAATAACATGTCTTGCTCTTTTACAATATCTTTAAGACACAGTTTTTCCATTCATCCATACTCCCCTTAACAGAATCCTCTTGGATGGTATTTGTCTGATTTCATGCACCTATATGCAGTAGAGACATCTGCATCTGTGTTCTTTTTTTGGATTCCTTCTTAGTCACTGTAGAAAAATAGTTACTTATAGAGTGGAATTTTTACTAAAATAGACATCCAATCAAACAATATTTTTATTTTTATTCCCCCCTCAAAGTGCCTATATCTCTTGAAAGACTAGCTCGTATGTAAATATTCATGCTACGGATGTCTAAAATTAGTTGAAATCAACTCTATCCCCTTTTCCCTCTCTCTCTTTAGCATTGTAATTTCTTTCTTTATGATCCTACCAAGACAAACTATCTCCAGAATCCACTTCAAAATAGTGATCCAGGTTCATTTTCCCAGGCTGTAACTTTGACTTTATCATTCATAATTATATATCCATTCACTAGCTATACTTTTCATCTAAAATCAAGTCTATGGTACTTATCCTGCTCACAGCATTTAATCTCTCATTGACTGTTCAGACTGACAGCCACATACAGTTGCCCATGGCTGTAACTCCATATTGTTCACTTAAGACATTTTCGAACAAACAGATGTATAGTTCTCCCAGGTTGTCCTGCATATGTAAGGGAATATTCCCACAAACATCTGCAGTGCTGCAGAAATTAGCTTTTTACAACATCCCACCAGATATCTTTTTCCTGTGATGCTTACAAGAAGTTTGTCAAATGCTTGGCTTCTGGCACACGGAGGACCCTGATTTGATGTTCAACCACACTTTTCTTTCTTCCTCAGTTTGTCTCACTCTACCATAAAAATTAATATTTTTGAGCAAGGGCTGTTTTCAATCACAGTATTTGCACTGTGTTTAGCAGAAAAACACCTTAGACTATGACTAGATCTTCTAAGTGCTAGGAAAATTTAAAGAAATAGTAACAACAATATGAGGTATTTTTGTAACTATAACATTTAGTGCCCTAATTATCTCTAAAACTCAAATGAAATAAATCTACACTTTCTTTGGTATTTTGAAAATTCACCATGAATATAATTTTTATGGTGCTTCAGAGGGAGAAAAGACTATGATTGATCAGTAATTATAGCCATATATGTTACACAATTCGTGTAGGGTAAGAAGGACAAGATTGCACTTAAGACTGAATTTTGCACTTGTCTCTACTGGGAATGGCAAGCTATTTACAGCAATTCAGGAGCATTTCTACCAGATAGCTCAGGAGTGACAGGACTGGCTTACATGTTATATTTTAGGTCACAAGGAGACAAAAAACCACACAAAAAATATATTTTCCCCAGTCAACTCTAGTGTTCCCAGGTTGTAGACTTTGACTATCATATATTTGCTTTGTTTGTTTAAGCTTTTAATTTTTATATTTGTTTCATATTTGCATAGGCTCTGCACTGAACTAATTAAATACAGTTAAAGCTAAATTTTTTTGAAAAAAATCAGATGACTGGTACTGCGTATTATCAGATTAATTAAGAAAGATATTATACTACTGTTGGTATTTCTAGCACATTTAATATTTTAAAGATTTATTTCGTTTTGTTCTTTGATCTGTATAATGAATAATTCCATTCCTGATAGATACTACTAAATTAAAAGGTATGCATGTAGTGTTATTGTCTTTATCATCAATAGTCAGGAGGATACTTATCTTCAACTAGTTATTTTCCTTTTCACTTCATTTCCATAATCTCCAGGCATATACATAAACAAAGCAACTTTCCTGTCAAGTTTATACAACCTAGGATGCAGAAAACTGTCACTTTATTTCATTAAGTTCAGATCCATCTCATAGAGCTGAGACATGAATTTGCAGTGACTGATTGCAGTCAGACAGCAGGAAGAACAGCATACACTAGCCTAGAGAGCCACAGCATATTTTTAATATGTATTTATTTCCATAAATGTAAGTGCTGAGCATCTGATTTCATTAAAATTAAGGCATATTACACTTAGGATCTCTATTTGCATATTTTCTGGAAGATGAAGTATTAGTTTTTGAAGTGTCATTTCAGGCAATTTTTGCTGACTGACAGATCGAGATTTTCATTAGGATCACAGCAAGCTGCTGCCTAAGATTTGAACTCTAGAGAACAATCCCCACTAAAACTACATAAAAATATGTTAAATTACTAGCAGGATTGTGGAGGCATGAACTCCACAAGAAAAAAAATAATTAAAATAGTTATTCAAGGTTATGATCTATACCTGAGGTATAGATCTTTGAGAAAACAAATAAAATAAAAAAAGAATAAAGTCTCCAAAAAAATTCTGAAGTTGACAAATAACTCCATGGGAAAAAAAGACCAGGAAACATTTTGTCTTGCTTTGATTTGATTGCATGTTTATAGAAAGAAAAAATCATATCACCTCAAATACTAGTGAGATTTTGCTATGCTCTACTTTCTAAACTTGTAAAACTCCGTTTTTCACTCAGTGATATGACTTTTTATTCCTGGCCACATTCATACATTCTCATTAGTCTCATGATCCAGGTTCATAGTTCTGTCTCAAGGGAAACCTCCACTCATGTTTTCTCTGCCCTCTGTTTTCAAATGGGGAAATGAGCATAATTGATAGCTGTGCTTAGTTCCCTTTGAAGCTCTTGAGCACAGAACCTAGTGGGAAAAAAAAACCAAAAAAAAAAAGTGATTTGTACGTTTATGGGGGAAAGGAGACTGCAGAAGGACAAAGGAGGAAGGAAAGCTGAAAGATGAAGGAAAAATGGAAGAAAATCATGAGGGAACTATAGCTGAAGATAAAATGCAATATAGTATCAGATTGCAAGAAAAGACGGACAGAAGTATGAGTGAATTCCAAAAGTCGCTTCCTCCAGAGATCTTGTGTCACAGATGCTGCTGCTGCTGCAGAATAGGATTTAAACATCCATCAAAAGACTGCTGTTGTCCTGGTGGGAAAATAAATAGTTCAACATATTGCTCATCTAAACCAAAGTTACCCTGTAAAGGCTTAGAAGGTTGGGAAAATTGGGACCCATGAAGGTTTCTCTTCATTCTTTTGTTCAAAGAATTCTCTGCCTCTCTCCTTGTCTTCTCCTTCTCTCTAACTATAAATGCAGAAATTTTGTGCAATTATAAATCATATATATATACACATTACATATATCATGTCTGTATATTTATGTATGAATAGGTATAGATAGGTAAAAGAATGTATAGGTATAGGTGTGAGCATATATATACACACATATATATGTATAGATGTACGTATGTATAAAATGCATGTGTATTCTTAATCATGACTGAAGTAATGAAAAATGTTATTTAGGAGCTGGCTGAATTCCAAAGAGAGATTCTATACAATAACTTCATACATGTGTGCACACATAAGCACATTGTGCATTCACAGTTTTAATGTTCAAATGCAAAGTAGAGATCAATGTTATAATTTATTGAAGATGTGTATCAGAATTGGAAACATTTCCAGAAGGGAAAAAAATAAATCAAGTAACCTTGAAAAGTTTGGAATTCAAGTTGGATCCATACCAAGTGTAATTAACCAGTATAGCTATTCAGCACCATTTTTAAAATGGGCTTGGACGTGAAATCATGTTTTTTTCTTTTTCCAGTGAGAAACAAAATGATTAGACAGGCTTTGGACAGAATTGCTTGAAAACACAACAGATCTAAGGTTCTTTTCTCTTCATCCCAGGAAATCTCTAGCCTGGACACAACTGAGAAGTGTAAGATTCTTCCTGCTTAAACAAGAGTCAAAGCCCAGTTCTCACTTCAACGTTACTACTGTTGGATTATGTTGAAATAAATTAAGATCATCAAATTTAAGGCCAAGCCTTTATGTCTGTATTGACTGGCACTTGGAAGAACTGATTCTAAACTGGATACAGTTCATACAGAAAGTACTTTCCTTCTTATATTTTTTAGTTGTGCAATCAAAGTCATGAACTTTCTTAACGGTTTCTGAATGTGTACAGCAGCTAAAACAGCAGATATTCACCGCATCCTTCTTCTCTTCTTTTCTTCGTGAAACCGTATATTGTTGTATTAGTTATTAACGGGGATCTAGACTTTTCACCTTTGATACTTGGCTGAGGACAAATTTATCAAAGTGGAGCCATAGTAGAGCCAGTTGAGGTGTAAGAGTCTACATTCAGTATCATTAAGGTAATGAAAAGTACCGCTGTTTGAAACTCTCCTTTAAAACGTGTTAAAAAATTGTCAGTACTGGCCTGACAAAAGTTGATCATTGCTGGAGCTGCTGTCATTGCTCCAGTCTAGTTCAAAGAAGGTTCTGTAACATAGCACAGAAAGGCATAGAGGAGAGAGACTGCTTCACTCATTATAATAAATATTCTTTCAATTTTCCCTCAAAAACCATGAGGGGTACTTAGCTAGACCCATAAATTTCCACAGACCCATAAACTAAGTTCTGTTTTATAAGAGTGCTGACAAGAACCTCATGAAGTTAACCAAGGGGAAGTGCAAAGTCCTGCCACTGGGGAGGAATAACCCAATGCAGCGCTACGTGCTGGGAGCCAACTGTCTGCAAAACAATTTTGCAGGTGGTCAGGAAATTGAACATGAGTTGTGTCACTGCATCCAAGAAGGTCAACAGCATCCTGGGATTCATGAGAAGGAGCAGGTCAAGAGAGATGATCCTTCCACACTAACTTGGTGCTGGTGAACACAGCTGGAGTGGTGGATCCATTTCTTGGCTCCACAGAACAAGAGACACAAGAGACATATTGCATCAAGTCCAGCAAAGGACCACAAGAATGGTCTCTGAAGGTCCCTTCCCAAATCAACCATTCTGTGATCGATACTATGAAATAGGTGATTATCTGTCCAGGAAATCCTGCTGGAAGCCCTCCCTGCAGTCCTCCTGTGGCACGACAATGCTGATACTGCAGGTAGCTAGTCCTTCCATGTCTTTTCTTTCCCTGCAGTGAATAGTGTGTTTACCAGTGATTTCCAGAGGCTAATGAAGAGGTTAGCAGCATGGAAAAGGGGTCAGTATTTTATCACAGCCTCTTATTTATGCGTCAGTAGTATCAGAGGCCAGTTGGCTGGAGGGGAGAACCAGCCACGCAGTCACTCCCACAAAGTTAGAGGTCACCCCCCCACCAGGCAGGTGTAGTGACCCACACCAGTCCTGAGACAAAGAAACCCTCCCCTTTTATAATTGCTAGGTGATGCATAGACACAGTGGTACAGAAGTACAGATGTATTCCTCTACAGGTATACAAAAGTGAATATTACATTGTACAGTAATTTATATGTTTATATGCTTATACTCGTTTCCATCTTTGATTAAGGCAGAGTAGTTTTAAGAGACTGTCACCACAGTTTGTGATGAGGTGCCTTCTAACACTCCATTAGTATAGTTTTGTGAAGAAACTATATCTAAGACTTTGGAACTGGGATACCTAGAAGTGACTTTTCTCTTGTCCTTATTAGGTAGCTAGAAGGAGATTACAGTATATAGTGTAAATTTAATGTCACCCTGGCAGGAGGTGGCAGGTTAGGAATCCTGTCAGTCACTGATTTACTGCTTAGCAGTAGGGAAAGGCTTTAGAACAAACCCCGCAGGAGCATTATAAGCACTTTTTTATTGTCAAGATGTCAGAACACAACACAGTGTAGCCACTAAGCTTAAAAGTGATTTATGAAAAAAAGACCACCTGGAGATTATCTTATTTTTATCATTTTAAAAGGACATAAAAAGATCATTTTTGTCATATCTTTTTCCTGGTCAGTACACAAATCCACAGAGGAGCAATTTACTCATAAAAAGGCCACTGAGTTTTGAAATTGTTCTCATTTCTAATGTTGCATGTCATTTATTGCTGTTACTTAGAACTACCTATGGTACATTTTGCTAAGTTACTGTCTCGCCTCTCTTGCCAAATTTTTAATTTCCACTTTCAAAAAGCTGAATTTTTCCCAAGCTGCAGGAAGTATTCAGAATCTGCTAAATATTTTAATGTCGAGAGATGGAGATCTTTAAGGGAAAGTGTTGTTAAAGATTGTGACATTTTATACTAATTTTCCAGAACAGATTATGGTTCCAGAAAACTACAGTTAAAACATTCTGAAATCCTAATACCAATCATATGAAATATTAGCATTTGCTATATAGGACCAACAATAAAAGTAACCTTTGTAAAGAATAAAAGCCAGTAGAAGTTATAAATTGAAAACTTCAGTTTGACTGGATTAATAAAAAAAAAAAATTCCTCAGGATCCCAACGTGCTATGTTTAACATCAAGGTCAGGACTCAAGCATAAAAGCAACATAAAACAAAATAGGGCATTATTTTTAGCAATAATAGTACCTTGTCCAGAGTTGCACTTAGAGCTGGTGTAAATACAATACAGACTGCTTACCTGTTTTCCATCTTATGGTTGATTTGGGTGGTTTTGGTGTGTATTATTAACTGAAAAGTGAAGCTTGGATTTGCAGCTACATTGTGTAGCACTCCTCCTATTAGACGGAACTTGCTCAAACTAACTTGAAAACATTCTGCAAATCTGTACCATGGACGATCTAAAATATTCAGGCTGAACCAAATACCATTTAAGTTTGTGATTTCTGTGGAAAAATGTCCTTGGATTGCATATGTTTTTAAACAAGACCTGGCTCAAGCTTCTCAGCAATACAGAGAAAACAGAGTTTTCCAAAGCCAGGGAGAAGAAGGGAGGGGAGGGAGCTTACTCAGAGCCTGTTCACAGTTGGAGAACTCAGGATGGGAGTCAGGTCCCCAAGTCCTGGGTGGGAAGGAGTCTGCAGAACAAGACTTGCTTCTATTCTGCATCTGACTGGCTGGAAGAGACAGGGATCCAGCTGCTGCTTCTCAAATGGGCAGCATTCCTCCTACTCCCCAAGCGGTATTGATGCTACCTTGGCAGTCACAGAACCCGAGTTTTTTAGAGCTGAGGCACAGACAAAGAAAGCTACAGTCCTGACAGTCAGCTGCAGCCTTTAGGGTAGTGGAAAAAAAGCAATTTTCTGTTAATTGAGGAAATATGCCCACCTTTTCTTTAAGAGTTGGGCAGAATAATTACTATCTTGGCTTTTGTACTTCTAGAAAAAATGTTGGGGTTTTTTTGTTTGTTTGATGTTAGGTGGAGGGGTTAGACTATTCATCTCCAATGCATGTGAATAAAATTCCTTCAAAATACCAGAAATCAGGGCATAGGTTGTTCTCAGGGTATTTTTTTTTCTCAGAAACGTAGATGTTTCTGAGAAACCTGGATATTACATGAGTCTGCACAAAGTTTTATATCCAGACCTGATTTCTTCTCGGAATTGAGTGAAGACCAACTATGTGCTTAAATCTCCTGAAAAAGAAGGTCTATTTACAAACGTCGACACATTAAGAAAATAAATTTCAATAGTTATAGTTTTGTGGCTTGTTATATCGCTTACATTCACCTATTGTATGATTCTATACACAGAATTTCATCTAGCTAGCTGACGGTCGTTAGTGAGTTCAACAATATGAGCTTGTATAAACATGACTTTTCATTACAGTATGCAGATTTGATCTCTATAACTTCTGATATCTAGTCTTCTCTCACCATCTGGCTACTTATTCATTATGATGAAATAATCTCCTTATCATTTTTAAATTATTTGTTTGTGAGTAAAAGAGATGGAACTCTTTGAGAGTTTCACAGAAGATCATGGTACAGTCCTCAGAAAATTGTTATTGATTTTATACAAAACGTGTGGGTGTTTTACTAAGAATGCTTTGAAGAACAAATGTAAATGTCTTATAGGGGGGTATATGCACTTATGTCATAAAACATGACTTTTTTCTTAGTGATACCAGTCATTATATACTGCCTGACTAAACCTAACACATGAAAATATACATTTGACTCCCACACCATAGTGAAATTTTTATCCTTCTACTGAAGACTGATTGTTTTCCCATTGCTTTTATTTTCATTCTTATTTCAGCCCAAGAAATAAGAAAGCATTTTTAAGAAATAAATTTCCTGTAATTAGGAAAGTATAAAGAGCTTATGTGTAAAGAAGTTGTTGTACCTAAATTCTCTAAATATATGTTCTTAATATTTTGTGAACTATTGATAACACGCTACTTATTTTGCTGACCATAAATATATCCTCTTCAATTCCATATAATTCTTTTTGTAACATAATTCTGTTATATAGCAATTTACTTGCTCTTAGGATATCTATAAAGCATGATAACAAGTATGAAATTAAAATGGAACATTAAAGACATCAGCTGTCTTATTTTTCTCTGAGAAAGTTAGAAAGTCACTAGCATAACTAGAAACTAATCTGTTCAACCTATCTATCCTTAGGTTTATTACCCAAATAGACATATTTATGAGCATTGTTTTCAAATTTTAATAAAGGAAATGAGTGAGGCTGAAGAAGTAGGAGAAAACAGAAAGGAAAACGGGGCATATACCACCTAGAGTAGTAAAAGGAGGAAATAGGTCTCTGTCACAACTAATACAGAGATTCCAAAATGGTACTGGAGACTGCAGAGGGCTTGTTCAGGCTTACTGTATCCTCAGGACTTATCTTGTCAGATTGTTATATGGAAGCTAAAGCAGCTCTGTTATATATTTATTTCCCTATGCTATTTGATTCAGAATATATTTCATTCCATAAGATCAAATTCAGAATTTCCTTATATTTCTTTCAATACATACAAAGGAACAGGAATCAATGGATATGAGTCAAACTATGTAGAAAGAGAATGGAATCAGACACACAGAGAGAGATCAAGGTTTAGAAAAACTCAAATTCAAAACTATCCATCTTACGATGCCTCTTTCTGTCATTTCTCTTAAATCAAGGTGTTTTGTGGTTGTCCTATGTCTACCGGAAGCTGACCCAGTGTAGCTTCAACAACCTTACCCTTAAAGCTTTTATATAGCACTGAGTTTTCTCTTTCAAATCTCTGGCCTTTAACATGCAACGAGTTCATGTTAAAATTGGCAACAAGCGTATTCCTGCAATGAACAGGCATAATACATACTTGTTTGTGGAATTTGGGAAATCTATTTCAATTGGTTGAGAAAGGATTGTGTGATTTTTGTACCGTAGCTCTACAGTTAACTAACTGGCTATCTAGAAAATTCCCCCTTTTTTTTTCCCCTTTGTTTTTTTTCAGAGCCAGAAGCATTTATCCAGGAGGAGCAGGAATAAAGTGTCACCAATAGTTCAAATGTTGTTCCTGCTCCTTGAAGTGTGCTTCAGTTCTTCTCATCTGCTGTTGATGCTTGCTGAGAGCTTTCAGGCTAAGGTGAAAGAGCAAAGAGAAGGGACACAAGGCAGCTCTAGGGAAGGCAGAGGTGGCTTTAGAACAGGAAGAAGGACTGACAGTGAGACCAAGACCAAAGATTTCACTTGACTTACCATGACAAACAACTTGTGATGATTAGCTACAAGATGAGGCAGTTCCTCACTCTTCCTTCTCCCAGCTACAGAAAATCAGCCTAGCCTGTGTAGACCACTATATACAGGATCTTAACAGGGAAACACTTCTTGTTCCAGATAGGTTTCATATTATTTCTGATTAAGAATATGGTACCCAATAAGCTTCAGGATCACCTTACAGACTTTTAGACAGAGAAAAGAAGAAAAAGTAGCTTTCTTGCAGAGACATTTAAGTATATAGCTGATTGCAGCCACTCTCAAGCCTCCAAATGGATTTACCAGCGCTATCTATTTATTTAAATAAAGGCATAATTATAGAATAGTGTCCTGGCCAGTCCAGACATATTTCACTTTGGCAGTTAAATAATTCCAGTTGTGTCTCATATTTTAAATCACAGGTTAGCAAATGCCAAGAAGCATTTATTATACTTATGGTGGAGCAGGACATTGAGGGAAAAGCTTTCTACCTAAAATACATCATACATCTTTAGCACATCTAAGCATTAAGCCATTCCCAGACTAGTGCGTTATTAGCATAGGGCCAACTTCTCTATTTTACCTGATCTGAAGAAATGATTTATAATTTTCTTCATGTATTGCAGTTAGGATCCCTAGGAGAGATCAAAGCCTATTGTGGCAGATTCTGGTTAAAAACAAAGAAAAAAGAAAGAAGGTGATGCTTTAGATTTGTGACAACAGACTAGTGCCAGAAGAGAAGGACAGCTGTTTGTGTTGGGGGCGAGAGGAGCATAAGGCAATTATAGAACATAGAAGTGCTGCGTGGTAATCGGTAATCTTAGCTAACTACTTTTGTAGCTATTCTGGGGCTTGTAATCCTTTAGGCAATTACTGCATTACATATTTCAACATGTACTACTGAATTTTAGGGAAAACAGTTCACAATATTTTGCCTTGCCAATATCTTTTCTTGAAAATGTTTAGCTGGGAGAGAAAGATCATTTAAAAACATGTTGTTCTGGGAACATTAAATCTTCTAAAGCCAGACAGGGAGAAAACAAAACCTAAGAGACTATCAATGCTCTGGGACCTACTCAACAGCATGTTCCAGAATGAAATGCTAAATAGGTATAAATTTGTTTAATCTGCCTTGGTTTGTGGTCTTTTTTCTCCCTTTCTTGGTTTTTCTCTATCATGCCAATAAACTGGTTATTTTTAAGGAAAAGTAACACAGAGGAACTGATTGTGGAGCTCAACTAAGAGCACTGAATGACTTGGGAGGCAAATCTTATTTATAGATATGCTTTAGCCAAGTGCTTCAAATACAGATTAAAGTAGTACTTTAAGTATTTGAGCTGGGGTTTGAGAGGTATGTAGGAAATATGAACACCCACTTGTACAAAAAGGATTGCTGGTGATTACACTCTTAGCATGCAAATCTCGTATGCAGATCTGAAAATACCGTTTTAACACTCTGCAACACTGTAATAATTTCTTTTTGCTCTTCTGATCTTTTAAAAACTTCTGATCTTTTTAAAACATCATAAAACTTTTGGAAACAAAGTTGAAACCATATGATGGCTATTACATGCAGCAGTCCAATAGTTCTTCAGAGCACCTCAAGGTCCCTTCTGGGTGTTATCTTTCTGCTTTCGCTTTGTTGTTTCTAATGAAGATTATCTGATTATGAACAGGCAGAGTGAATGAAATATTGGTCAAGGACTATGACAGCCATTAAAGGGGAGTCAAATGAAATGTTTCAGAAAACATTAGTGATCTCCGATTTCCTAAAAATGCAGCCTTTCAGAATGATATGGTTGACAAACTTCCTGGAAAGCTTTTCTGTTATAGGAGGCTTGTGAGATCCAGATATTTTCCAAATTTGTTGTTCCTCTCTCACACAATTCTTAGACATATTCTCTCATACCTAATTTTTCCTTCATCTGCTTCCCAATTTTTGTGGTACCTGTGGCCATGTACCTCTGTACCTCTATTTTTGCTCTGAGCATGCCCTACAGGCTGTTGCAGGTTCTCTCACCATGCCTTCCCACTCCTGCCCTTGTTCCCCTACCCTACAGATAGATGATGTGGTTCTCACTCAGCAGGCTCTCAGCTTTAGTGCAAGGCAGTGGCTAACAGGTCTTGCCAAGTTCAGGATTTTGTTATTTCAAGAGGTAGATACTGACAGTTGCTGTTGAACTCAGGGAGGGGAGGCTATGCCATGCAGCCTCTTGGGGTGGAGAACTATTACTTCCCTCAATATCAATTTCTAGCATCATTGACTGATTTCAGAACTCAGTGGGAGCTAGAATGCAGGAGTGCCTGTCATTCAGTGTGCTGAGGTACTTCTTGGACTGGCCTCTGATAAAACCTTCTGTGACTGTGGCTCTGCTGCAAACAATCACCCACAGACATTGTTATGAGCCTTAAGCCTCAGAGAATGAAGTGAATGAGTAATAAATATGCAGATCCCCAGTTAGCAACGTAAATTCAAAGTAGCTACACTACTTTCAGTGAATTGAATCTTTCAGTGGAGTCACAAAACCACAAAACATTGCAAATGGTAGGGCTGCCTACCACAAGAATGACGTTGAGGTGCTGGAGCACGTCCAGAGAAGGGTAACAAAGCTGGTGAGGGGTCTGGAGCACAAGTCTTATGAGGAGAGGCTGAGGGAGCTGGGGTTGTTCAGTCTGGGGAAAAGGAGGCTGAGGGGAGACCTTATCACTCTTTACAACTCCCTGAAAAGAGGGTGTAGAGACATGGGGGTCGGTCTCTTCTCCCAGGTCACAGATGGACAAGGGGTAGGTAGGACACGGGGTAACGGCTTCAAGTAGCCCCAGAGGAGGTTCAGGTTAGATATTAGGAAATATTTCTTTCCTGAAAGGGTTGTCAGGTATTGGAATGGGCTGCCCAGGGAGGTGGTTGGGACACCATCCCTGGAGGAGTTCAAGAGACAAGTTGACATGGTGCTCGGGGATATGGATTAGTAGTGGATTGGTGTTGGTTTGGCTGTGGTGTGGGGCTTGTGTGGGTGTGTGCTTTTTTTAATTTTTTTTTTATATTGTTTGAACTAGATGATCTTAAAAAGGTCCCTTCCAACCTAGGTGATTCTGTGATTGATTAAAACCAGCTTTGGGAAATGGAAAGGAGATGCACAGCACCCGCTAAGTAAGAGCACACCTGAAAAGACTCCTTAGTCTAGCTATTAGATTTCTCAATCTCTATGGGTAATCAAGGCTCAAGAGAGGAAGCCTGAATGTGAAGAAACTGTTAACAGCATTCAGTTACTTGAATCAGTTACTTGATTAAACATTCCTGTTTAATTCTCAGAAGTACATTTTCTACCTATTGTTTCAGGCTCAAGTCAGTCTGAGAATGTTTGTGACTATGCTATTTGAATTGGTATTGGAAAAGGCACACATCCCAAACCACCACTCTGTTCTTCTGTACAATGACTTTTAGTAGCATGAGGAATGCTATTTCTTCTCAGGATTTGCAATATCAAATATATTATGTCAGTATATGTCTCAATTATCCCATTAAGGGCATTATATACAATTGGAATTGCTACTGTGCATTTGAATGGCTAAATTTCTTTTTTTCATCCATTTTAATTTTTCACATGTAGCTTTCATCACCAGTTATTTTCCAGCACAGTAACTAGCAATCCATTTCACTCAAACCTACACCTCAAGAGGACAACAATGAGGCTGAACCCAGCACTTCTCTATGCCTTGTAATGCTCAGACTCCCTAAACTTCTAATATTCAAGTATCCCTGTACACCTGCTTGCAGGGGGGCAATTTTTGTTCCTTTGATGCACATTATCTCATAATGGAAAGAGTAACCAAAATATTTGGTTATGCACAGCAACACACAATGAAATGGAAACAGAGGGCAGAGAAAGAATGAATCTGCCTCAAGGAGTTTTTTCCACTGCTTACGGCCACTTGCTTCATTGTTGAACATGCTTCTGGGTGGCAGGAAGACAGACCCTGTGCTGGCATCTGCTGGTTGTGCCTCCTGGCATGCACACAACAGCTGAGTGGCACACAATAATCCTTCAGATTGCCCACCCTCAGTGGCTTCTTGCCACTTGAGCCCCCTTTTCTTAGGTGGGATTTCACAGAAACATTGGACTAATTTTTTGTCAACTACAGAAGTATGGGCAAAACAAACAATGTGGTTTATGGGCATGAGCAAATACTGGATAAATACAGAAAAAAATTTCCGAAATCTCCAGGCAGATGTTGGGGTACACTGGAGATAGCGGTATTCTTCCCAGTCTCAGCTGGTGCACACCATCTGCCAGGCCTTGCATGCACTCATACCTGATGCTGTGGCTTCACAAAATTGAGGCTTTGGCAACTGCACCACTGTCCATTGGGAGGGGCACGAGAAAGTGGCTGTGTGCTGCTTAGTTGCCAGCTGGGGTTGAACCACGATAGTCCTTTTTGGCACAATCAGGGGGTTCACAGTGTTCAAAATAACAACAGATTTGATTTGAATGTGCTAGATTGAATTTATAGCTGTTATTGCTGTACCCTCTGGACTTGCTCCAACCAGTCCCTACCGTTCCTGAACTGAGCAATCAAGGTCATTTGATAGAACCACCATCTAAGCAGAGAGAAAAGGAAAGAAAAAAGGCCAGTTTAAATACTTTCTGGTGTAGAGGCTAAAGAGCAGCGCCTAAACTTTCGCACTCTTGAGCCCATTTGTTGTAGAAGCTGAGTACCCTCAAGATAACTTCAAGTAAAGATCAGAAACAGCAATGCTTCAGATGGTTGCAAGTTATTTAGGTGTGGGAGGAAGGAAGTTTTTTTCACATACTAATTCCCTTTGCTAATGGTAATTGCTGTAGCTAGCTGTAGCATTTATTTTGTTACTGATGACTATTTTCCAAGCTAGAAATTTATATTCTTATGTCTAACCTTTGCTAGTCAAGCCTCTGCTGAATCTGAAGCCTCTTTGTTTTTGTCAGTGTACTTGTTATTTGCTGGAAGTAGAGCTCTGAAAGCTTGGGAGAACCCACCTGACAAATACAATTTTCTAAACATCTAGGCCTAAAGATAGCTTAATTGGGCAGAACACTGCATTTGAAAGGAAAAATTAAGATAGCAAAATGAACAATAATTAAAAATAAAGTCTTTGAAAAAGACTTCTTTGGCAATTTGAAACTAATTCTGTTGATTCAAAAAGAAAAAAGTTCTGAGAAAAAAGAAAAAGTTTTTTTCCCCCCTCTATTTAAAAAAAGTCATTAGACTTATCAAATGTTTTTTATTTCTGCCTGATTTGGGTCATAATTAATAAAAATAATAAGCATAATTCTGAAGCAGGCATTTTTAAAATGCAGTTGTATGGTCTAGATCATAAAGTAAGCTTCATTTGTGTCCGACTAGAGACTATTATCAGATAATGCTGTTACATCATCTGGCTGTTTACTGTGAGTGTATGTGCATGCTGTATATAAAACAGCTTACTATCACGAGTTGCTACTCATTAGTGAAATTTGATTTCTACATTACAGAGTAGAGGATATGAAATCTTTGCTCGTTCCCTAGTGCCTTTATAAATCTATCATGATTTGGGACAGGTTGGCCAACGACAGGAGGTACTCCTAACAACATTTTGCTGTAAGAAGGAAAAAAAACATTTAGAAAAAATAAACTTATATTAAAAAAATTAATATTAAAAGTGAAATAATGAAATAGATACTATGTATAAATATATACAAAACTGCATCAAGTTCCAGGAAGGTATCACTAGCAAACACTAGGAAAGCTCTAAACCAGACCCAGTGATAAAACAGAAACTGGATTCCAGACCTCACCAATAGAGACCAAACGCAGACAAACTTGACCAAGTCTTATTCAGCCATCAGTCATTAGAAAATAGCAGCTACTGAAGAGAAGCCCTTGAAGAGACACCAAAGAACACAAACCAACCAAGAAGACCCAACAAGGATGAAGTGACCCCTCTCTTCCCTCAGCTTTTATACTGAACATGGCGGATAGGATGGAACACCCTATTGGTCAGTTCAGGTCACCTGATCTGTCCACCCCTCCCCACAGGTGCAACCCCTCCACAGGGTAACTACCAGGTCAGCTGACCCACAGTTGCCATGGCAACCAGTATAAGGAGGAGCCTCTCTCACTGAACAGGAAGTAGCCTCTGCCCCGCCCCAAACCAGGACAATAAATAGGCCAGCACTGCCCAGAAGGCCATTGTTTGTGTGAAGAAGAGGTTGCCTAGGAGAAGCCTAGTAAGGAAGTAGTGCTAGTGTAGGGCTGTATTTAATGACCTTTTTAGTTAAGGGAGGAAGGGGGAAGCATTAAAACACCAAGGTAAGGTATTTAAAGATGGATTTACATCTAACCTCTGTAGGTTTCTGGGGTTGCTGATCTCAATGTCTGTTGGTCTTCTGGAGTAGCCTGGAAAAGGGCTGTACCAAACTAATGTTCTTGACTTTCTCTGAGGAGGTGTATATGTTCTCTTAGAGTCTTTGATCTGAATATTTACAAGAACTATAACTTTTTTGTCTTAGGTAGCAGTTATCTTGTAGGTAGTGATCATCTTGCTTCCTCAGTCTTTGTTTTGTTTTCCCTCCGTTTGGTTTTAATTTAGAGAAGCTGGTAGGCCTGTGTATTTAGTGGGACTGAGTAAACTCATGTTTATGGGTAGAAGTGTCGTATGATTATCCTTAAGTGTGTATGTGTATTATATTTGCCTTTAGTTGGGTATGTTGTAATTATCAAGTGTACATAGCTGCATATGTAGTGTAAACATATATATGTCTATTTTATCTTTGGTGTAAATCTTATTACATTGACATAAAAAAAGATCTCTATGTGGGTATTTATCAGGAAATCAGACATACTTTTTTAGAGATTTTCTGCGGAGAGGAAATGGCTTTGTGATGAATTCTGAAATTGAAATCTAACCACTAAAGTAGTTAGCTGTGACTGTTAAAATAATTGTACTGTGTATGCTTGTTATATAAATATACATCTTTAGCCTCTCACATGCATGTTCATATGTGAATAAATATCTCTATAGCTATATATGTAAATATTTCTCTCTATATAAAGCAGAATAGATTAGTGTAAAGGTGTTATGTCAGCTAATGCTCTTAAAATAGTTTTCAGAGATGTAGAAATAAAGGTGTATATTTATATATATGTTTATATTTTATACCTACACATATAGAATACGTATATATCTATGTAACTTTTTTAATTGTCTACACATGATTATTTGGAAAGATATATTGCTCATGAAACCAAAACAAACTTAAGCATAAATTTCATCTTCAATTTTTTCTGTTATTTTAGTCTTCCCCTTTTTTTTAAAAAAAAAAATTGATGCATAATTTTTTTCTTTTGCGCAAGAA
This sequence comes from Scolopax mira, assembly GCA_004320125.1. Taxonomy (NCBI): domain Eukaryota; kingdom Metazoa; phylum Chordata; class Aves; order Charadriiformes; family Scolopacidae; genus Scolopax; species Scolopax mira. The sequence goes on from BJBW01004290.1 coordinate 269,243, forward strand.
AGGGATTTCTTTTGGTTTAGTGGTGGCTTTTTTATTTGTTTGCTCCATTTTTTTAAGTATTAAATGGACACAAAATCTTTTGTATGTTTGAAAAATGCTCTTAAGCTGCTTTTGTGAAGCTCAGTTTTCTCTATTCTTACCTTTTTTCTTAATCTTTCTTCTTTGGTCAACCTGTCTCATATTTAAATCTCAGACCACATTTATCAAAACAATCTTGAAGTAATTGTTTTCAAAATGATTAGAATATTCTGTAAACTGCTTTGCACTTTCAGGTGTTCTGATTTCCCCTGTATTTCAAAAGTTGTTTAAGCTTTTTTGCGAGTCAGATTATGCAACCGAGAGTTCATATGTTCAATCCAGTTTTATCTTCTATATAAAGTCCATTAATTACTTTATAGTGAAATATATTATTCTGTGTGGTTTTTGTTGTAAAATTGGTGCAAATGTGAACAGTCAAATAGTCCTAAAGATCAGTAGATTGCCAAAGTAGAATGGGCTTCAGTTTTGTTTAGGGTTGTTTTTTAAAAGCTTGTTTTTATTGAAGCTTTTCATATTGTGTTTTTTGTATTCATTCACATGTTTCAGTGATCCTTGATACAATAGAAGCCATATAATTTTGTGTTGTCTGTTGATCTTCTGTGGGAAAATGTTTAAGGTTGGAAGTTTTCTAGTTAATTTCTATCTATTGAGTTTAGTAAGAAGGTGAGTTTATGACAGTTTTTACAATAAACACTTATGTAAAATATCGTGTGCTATGTAAAATAAACTCTGTTGCAGAGCTTTTGGATAAAGAAATCTTGATATTCATAGGTGTCAGTCAAAAATCATGTTCTTTCTTTGTGTCTCTTCTGTAAATAGTAGTTGCTAAATGTTTTACCACTTACCCAGCTCAGTCTGTGTTTTTTGGATATATGTGAGGGCCAAAGGCAATTGCTGTGCATACAGCTGTGCAGGGAGGGCTTTGCATATTCCTTACGTGTCCACACCACACTTCAAGGTACAACCCCTGTGCTGAGCAAACCTAAGATACTGCAAATATAGACATAACTTTGAGAAGTTGCAATAAAATGTTTTGGCTTATTTTTAGTGCTTTTTCAGCTTCAGAAGTTTCTCTTCTGAAACAAAAGGTGATTAAAGATATATGTAATGTGCAGCCCTTACTGAGTCCTTCCTCCTAAAAATAGACACATTGAAGCTAATGGGAATATTTGCCATTATTTGCCAGAAGTTATTAATATACATGAGTCTTTTGATGGCTCCACTGTTGGAGTGACTTAAACTAGCTTTGTTGTTTGCTTTTGTCAGATAATAAATAGGAAAAAAAGCATGGGAAATACTTTAGGTTATTAATATTCTAAAGAGTTTCAGCAGGACCAAATAAAGACTATAAGACAGCATCTCCAAAAATAAAATATAAATCAAGTAAAAAAATTATGTGAATTTCTAAGCTTGCATGATGTTGAATAATGTGTTCCCTTCTTGTCTTAGACTACTGGGAGATAGAGTTTGAAGGCTCTATATCTGGAATTTTTTTTAATCTTTCAGACAGACCTTCAGATTTTGATACAAAGTCTATTGGGAATATCCTGTGATCAACAAGGAAGTAGTCTGTAGCACTGAAATATCCAGCCTAATATTATCTTAACTTTTCAGCTGTTTCTGAATTAATGCAGCTGTTAACAATAAATGGTCACAGGCTCTGGTTCTTGTGGGGAACTTCTGCCCCTGTAAGGGCAACTAAACAGGTCACTACTAATTCAGGAGTTTCTGGAATGTGCTGATGACAACTTCCTGATACAGGTGACTGAGGAACTGACAAAGGGGTTCAATGGTTACTGAACCCCCTATGTGCAAATAGGGAAAGGCTGTGGTAAAGCTTGTCTGCAGTATTCATGAGATAGATATCAGAATCACAATCCCGCGTTTCAGGAGAGCAGATTTCGGCCTCTTCAGGACCTGCTTATAAGAATCCCATGGGAGATGTGCTCAGGAGATGTGTCCAGGAGAGCTTATTGATTTTCAGGTAATGCCTCCTCCAAGCAAGCTAACGATCTATCCCAATGTGCACAAGTCAAGAAAAGGTGGCAGGAAAACTACAGATGAACATGCAGCTCTAGACAAGACTTGAACAACAAAAAAAGGGGACAGAGGACCTAGTGACAAAGAACATAGGAAACCAATATACTCAGTGCCTCGTACTGATCAATGACTCAATGTCTAGATGGGGATTGGTGACCCTCAGGGGTCACCAAGTGGTGTCCCTCAGGGGTCCCTATGGGGACCAGTAATGGTCAATATCTTCATCAATGACATAGTGGGATTGAGCGCATTGTTAGTGAGTTTGCAGACAACACCAAGTTGACATGCCTGAGGGATGGGGTGCTGTCCAGAGGGACTTTGACAAGCTCAAGAAGTGGCCCTATGTGAACCTTATGGGGTTTAACAAGGTCAAGTGCAAGATCTTGCATTTGGGTCAAGGCAACCCCTGGTACTAATACAGGCTGGGGGATGAAGGCATTGAGAGCAACTGTGCTGAGAAGGACTTGAGGGTACTGGTGGAAGAAAAGCTGGACATGAGCTGCAAATGTGGAGTCGCAACCCAAAAAGCCAACCATATCTTGGGTTGCATCAAAAGCAGTGTGGCCAATGGGTTGAGGGAGGTAATTGTACCCCTTTGCTCGTCTCTTGTGAGACCCCACTAAAGTACCATGTCCTGATTTGGATCCCACAGGAAGGACATGGACCTGTTAAAGTAGGTCCAGAGGAGGGCTACAAAATGAGAGGGCTGGAGCACCTCTCCTATGAAGACAGGTTAATAGAGTTGGGATTATTTGTCCTGGAGAAGAAAAGGCTCCAGGGGGATGTTATAGCAGTCTTTCAGTACTTAAAGAGGGTTTATAAGACAGATGGGGACAAGCTTTTTAGCTGTTGTGATAGGACAGGCAGTAATGGTTTTAAACTGAAAGAAGGTGGATTCAGATGAGATAGAAGGAAGACTTTTTTTCCAATGAGGGTGGTGAAACACTGGAACGAGTTGCCCAGAGAGGTCATAGATGTCCCATTCCTGGAGACTTTCAAAGCCAGGTTGGATGGGGCTCCTAGCAACCTGATCTAGTTGAAGATGTCCCTCTTCCTTGCAGGGGGTCTTGGCCTTTAAAGGTCCCTTCCAAACCAAACAATTCTACAACTCTATTAATCTAACTTAGTGATGCCTCAAAGATGTTTTTTACAGCTGAAGTATTTCTGCACAATGTTCTTTCCTCCTTTCTCTTCCCAAAATTTGCAGATAGAGAAATCATGAAGATACATAGCTGAAACCTGCTGGATAAAAGATATCTGGTCCCTAAATTCCTGTGTGGAAACTCAATCTATTAGGGCATATATATAGTCGAGGAGCGGTAGCGCTGTTCCCTGCTTCCCTGAGCAGACTTTAAAATAAAATCAAATATAAAAAAAAAAAATCCCCTTTTTTCATTTCACAGATCATGCATCTTGTAATGATGCAAGTCAGAACTTCTGCCAAAAAAATTTATAAACAGGAAAAAAACCCAAAGCCTAATGATTTTGAAGGCAGAAATGTTTGAAACCTGCTGCATTGTTAGAGTGTTTTGAACAATACCATATAGATGTGTACATATGCGTGTGTGGAGGAGATGAATATTTGCCTCTGTGTTAGCAGGTAAATTATTGCTAAGGCTCTGCCTGCTTTATAGCTCTGTGGTCAAAGTATACAATTTAAACATGAGACCCTCATTTCATTTTTGCTCCTTGCATTTAATTTACTCAGGCTTCAATGAATGTAAAAACAAAAAAATTTCTGAACTGCCAGGGGCTCTAATTAAGTCAGGTTTTATAAGAAAAGTAAGGTTGGGGCTGTTTGATGCTGGCTGGAAGAACTTCAAGGAGAAAAAAGGGGCAGTAGAGCATGTTCATATATATAAAGCCAGTACTATTTAATTTTATAAAAAATATAATTCTAAAGTTATGTGAGATATGGCAGAAATATCTACAATATTAAAGGCAAGTGATAGTGAAGCAAGATTAATTCATAGGATTTTTTTCATGTAGAATCCATAGTAAGATAAACGTTGCTTGTTTCCTTTCATATGAGTCATGTAATACTTAATGATTAAGCACATAAGAAGCAGCATTAAATTCAATGATCTTAAAGGTCCCTTCCAACCACTAAGGTTCTGTGATTCTGTAAATGTATATGTTTGAGATTCAACTTAAATTCTTAAAGCAAGTTTCTGCTTTATATTAAATTATATACGATACAATGTGTCACCTTTCTATTGACTTTCTCTGGCAGGATTTATTATCCTTTTACATAAAAGAAAATAAAAGCTGAGAGGAGTGACTTAAAATGGTCATTTTTCTAGTGGTAGTCAGGGTAGAAGGTAGGAGTAAAATACTGTGGAAACACTTTTTTCTGAAAAAGTGTAGTCCTCTAACCTTTTCAGATGCATGTATGGCAAAGGCTGGGATGCTGCTTGCAAAGTGGTATCTGCATTTGCATGCTCAGGGACACAGACTCATTAGTATGTCTTAGACACTGCACAAGATATCCAAGGCAGTGCAAAACTGCCCAGAAGAATGCTTTTTTTTTTTTCCCTTCATGCTAGGCACCACAGTATCTCAAATAATAGGATTACAGCACTAATTAGGCCTGGAAAGCCATGAATGAGGCTTAATGCCTGTCTATTTGGTTATCAGCTCTCTTTGTACCTATCATGGACAGATGTTTTAGCAGGGACTGTTGTGATAAGGCGGGGGTGATGGTTTAAAACTAGATGGATTCAAACTAGATAAAGGAAGAAATTTCTTACCACAAGAGTGGTGAAACTGGGACAGATTGCCCAGAGAGATGGTAGATGCCCCATCCCTGGAAACATTCAGGGTCAGGTTGGAAGGGGCTCTGAGCAACCTGATATAGTTGATGTCCCTGCTTATTGCAGGGGTTTTTGACTAGATGTCTTTTAAAGGTTCCTTCCAACCCAAACTGTTCTATGATTCTACCAGGAAGCTAAATGAGATCTCACCCCAAGTGTGACAGGAATGATTTCTCTGCTTAGACGCCTGGACAGCACATCTCCAACCTTTCTCAAGTAAGCACGGTGGAATTAATTAAAAGGGGATGCAGTACACAACACAGGATACAGAATACACGATACTGTTTTCATAAAAAGCAATGTAATTCTTTGGTATTATATGCTCTTATTTTACTTGTTAAATAGGGCTGTGTGTTAGACAGCTTTGTATGATGTTGTAATGGCAGACCCTTTGATTGTGAACTCATCTAAAACAGCAACCCATTGTTTAGCTCCACGTAGATTAAATTCCACAATTCAAAAGTATATTACTTTCATATACTTTGTATTTGTACATTCAGTTGGTAAAGGAATGCATTGTGGCAATATGACACCTTTACACTGCCATATTGGCAGTGATCATTCAATCTCATGTGAATGATTAATTTATTTTAAAGAAGGTGAATTGACTCCTGCTGTTTTAAAGTGTCTCCTACTGATGTTTGCTGGAGTTACGTGATGTGTTGATTAATGTTGAAAGTTCAAGGAATACAAGATAAGTTAGGGGAAAAAATAATGAAAAAATTTAGCTCAATGTTATAATAACATAGCAAAGCAACTGCACAGGAAACTGGGCCAAAACATTAAATGGGAAAAGCTAAATTTTCTTTAAACTACAGTTCACCAAAGTGATACTATTTCTGATATTTAAAACTTATATAAATCAGTCACAAGGTGCAGTTGAAGCCAGTGGCAAAGGCGGCTATGGGTACCTCAGTCCCCTTGTTGAATCAGTTTCTGTTCAGTGATTGGGTGTATTGGCTGGGTATCTGTCTGTCTGATGCAAAATACGTGCAAGAAACCCTTGCGGGTCAGTACTCTGGGCAGACTTGGCAGAACCTCAACCTAACAAGCTGGGTGACCTTTCTGAGCCTGAAAACATATGAAAATACATACTCAAATGCCTCTAGAAGGTCATATCTGCCAGGGTGTGAGTAACGGCTCCTGTCAAAAATGTCCCACTTAATATGGGTACTAAGAGAACAAATATGGGTACTAAGAGAACAAACAGGAGCCTGAGTCTGTAGACTGGAAGGTAGATCCCTCAGGTGAAAATGTCCTGGTTCATTTCTAGGTCTTACTCCAGACTCCTACTGGTTCTGGGTTTAGTACCTGACATGGAACTACTTGCATCCCATTTTGAATATGATCTTTTTAGCTAGAAAACTGGTTGAATATCTTTTAACATAAAAGGCAAAACTGAATTCTTCAAGATTTTGAAAGATATTTGGAAGATACAATCTCATAGCATGCACAGGGAAACCTCCTGGGGTTTGCTTGGGGTTATTTGCTCTTTGTGGGGGGTGGCTGTGTTGGTGTGTTGTGTTTTGGTTTTTTTTTTTTTTCAGATTGTGAGGGTTTTTGTCTGGTTTTGTTTGCCAAGCCTTGTGCTACTCATCTGCTCAGAACAACTAGTACAATGGTTTACTGAAAAATAAAATCTGCAGGCAGCAAGTGCCACATTCCATTGCCCTAGTTCTTTAATATGCTAACAAATTAAACACTCTGGAGATTGACCAAAGAAGCAAGAGTCAACAACTGGTATAACTACAGCATCTTTCAGATTGCATGGAATATTCTCTTATATTTTGTGGAGCAAGATGCATTTAGCTAAGTGGAGAAGATGGGTAAAATGCAATCTGGTTAGCATCAGAAATGTCTCTGCCTGCCACAGATTATCAGTTTAGGAGACAAAGGAGCTGTTTTACACATCAATATGAGACAAATCTTTGTTTCAACTTTCAGAAGTTATTGATCTTAGTTTGAATACATGGAAAAAGAATAATCACAGCCTGAAAGATAGCCCAAAGAATAAGGAACAAGGAAGCCTTTTAATAGGAGGAGTCTTCATTGGCTGTTAAATACAGTGTACTAAATTATAGTTTTTATATAATTCCATTGACTTCAGTGGAGCTGAATATAGCAGGGCCTGAGTCTCCAATTATCATGGTTACTGTCGAAGTCTTCATTCACTTAGGTTTTGCATATAGCCTTTTTTATTGAAAAGAAAACAATTTTATAATGACATCAAGTTGAAACCATTGTTTCAACAGGAAACATAGTATAAAAATCAGTAATTTGATATCTTTATCAGGTAGGCAGATAAACATCACTACTGTTTGGAAGACGGAAAAATACATGCTGATATATTGATACCAGATCGTGCAACAGTTTGTTGCAATCTGGGTGTAAACTCAATCTCAAAACCAAATTTGTGCTCAGCAGTTCCAAATAACACTTGTGGATTCTTTATTTTTTTTTTTGTTCTTTTAAATGCTTCCACATTTTAAGGGTCTGACTGCATGGTTTGAACATATGTAAAATATAATTTTGACTGTGTAATGTAAACCTACACATTTATTAGCACATGTTGGTGACTGAGTGATTTATACTGTTACTGCATCCAGAATATGGTGATAACACTTTGGCATGTAATGTTTGGGCTTAAGTGAAATTAAAACCACTTCTATACTAATAAATCAAATAGCGTCCAGGAATTTTCCCAGGCATCAGGACAAGGTTGTCTATATTAAAAAAAAAACCCTGTTACTAATCCTTTGCACAGGCCATTTAGCAATCTCTGGGACAATTCCCAGTCATAGCTTCAGGTTGTAAGATATTCTAGGGAACATTCCTGCTATGTGGTTTTGCAAGCAACCATCCTGCTTTGGACATCTGGGGAAAGTATTACCTTGATCTAGACCAGACTGTCCCTGTTAGCCAAAGAGTTTAGTAATGTTCATGGGCACTTTTTAATCTCTTCAATGGACACAGCTACTTGTCTAGATCCAAAATTGTGTGCATACTGCTTGTATTCCAGAGGTTGCTCCCTTTCTGATGTGAAATTTTGTCTGTCACTGAGGCCATCTCAGGTTTCAGGACATCTGCTTCTAGTTAGAAATTGCTTTATTCATGGTGTGAAGATGACTTGTACAGTTCTGAGGAGAGAAATATTTTTTTTTTCTTTTTGTCTCAAATAACTTCAAAAGTTGAGATAATGGATAATGAGTTTCCCTATTTGAATTCCATAAACACAACCTGTGTTTTATTTTACATTTAAGTGGAAAGAGCATTTTAAATGATTTCTAAAAGCAAGATTTGGAAACTATATTAGTGAGCACTTGCATAAGCACACCTGTGACAGGTCAAAGAAATAAGCCTAAGTTAGTCAAGAGCTGTGTGTTAAGTGACTTGTGTATAAGGAGACTTATGTATATGATTAAATGGTTCCTTAAGAAGCCTAATTTTTTTAAGGGAATGAGAGCTGTACCTTAATGTTCTAAGGAGTGAGATCTAGTAGCTAATCTACCAGATGAAATAAAAAATGAGTTAACACTTAACTTTCCTATGTAAAGTATAACAGAAATTATCTTGTCTGTAACAGCTGTTAAAATCATATGTGGAGGAAGCGAGTACAGAACTGGCTCTAAGTACAAATCTAATAAAAATGTCACCATGTTTATTGTTTTCAGGTATTTTTTAATGTTAAATGAAGTTTTGCTTGTGCTAACCTTCTTGATAATGACCAGGAATAAACATGTTAATGTGCCAGTTAATATACTCATTTACTACTTCAATCATTTTGCCTTCAGAGAAAGCACAAGAGAAGGCAGAAATTTTTTTTTGTTGAAGAAAACTGACAATTTATGTGCAGACAAAAGGAGAAGTGACTTTAATTCTCACAGCAGAAAGTTATTTGATAATGCAGAGGAATCAGATTTGTCAAGTGAAAAGAGATAGCTTATTGCATAGTAACTTTTCAGGTTATTTAGGACTATACTGAAAACAAATTGGCTGATGCAACATTTAAAAGCATATAGGTGATTTCCAGCAGTCTTGTCTGAAGTTTTCAGAGTATTTGTTGATAGTTTTTTTGCTCTTAAAATCTCAGTAGTTATGTTGGCACACAGTTTATGGAGATTATGGAGCATCCATCACTAGAGATTTTTTTTTTCTGAGGTAAGGGAACATCTGTTAAGGATGTACTAAAGATATTTGATCCTGCTTCCACACAGGGAGAAGCACTGCATGACTTCAAGTCCCTCAAAATATTACATTACCTCTAACTCTATTTTGGTGAATTAAACATATTATATTTATCTTGGTATTACCATGCGTTCAGTACCACATAAATGTGCATCAATATCAATGAACAGTAACAAAAGCAATCAGACAAATTGAAGGGGAGTAAAGGTCTTAAGACTTATTCAGGCAGAAATTAAATTTGAAAGTGGCAGTTCACTTTTTTTTTCTCCTAACCATTACGTGCTAATCTGTCAGTTTTGCTCAGCAGAGTCGTGACACGGCACTGTGCAAAAGTACATATTTCTCCTCATTTTTTGTGGCACTGGCATTGAAGTGTATTTAGCTGTTATTGTTTTGCATGTGCAACTTTTCACACAGCTCCATGGAGAGCTATGTAGTCATAACCAGAAATGATTCACGATGCTGTAGGAAAATAAGAAATATTAGTAGAGTTAATAAACGCAACTGTCAAAAGATGACTGTTTCACATTCTAGTAATTTCTAGTGGCTATCCAGTGATTTTTTTTTATTATGTATTCATTAGGCATCCATACTAAACTTTCACTAGAGACAGACTAAGAAAACAAGAGCATGTGATTTTGGTATATAACCATGGCTGTATGGATTTGTCTGATGTAAAGCAATGTTTTTAAATTCTGCAAAAAAAACCCCATTGTATGCAGAAAGACAGGTTTTGTTTAGCTTAAACAAAAAAGCCTACTGATAACCTTTTTCTTGTCTGCATTCTTTTTCCCTTCCATTCAGAAGAATATATCTTAGCAGATGAAAACATGTTTCATATTTTGGCCAGAAAAATTAACTAAAAGCAATGTGTTTAACAGGCAAAGACCAGTAGGCATTTCCCAGGTCTTGGAAAGCCAGTTAGGCCCTGCACTGGGGGTTTTTTTCCTCTAGCGGTGAAACTTCAACTGAGATCATCCCAAGTAACTGAAGTTTTATTTCCCAGCATTACTGTTCCTTGTTTGGTTTTGTCTTGTTTTGCCCTGTGGACGCAGGCTCAGACTTCAATACTCACTACGACATCAACAGCTGCTGAGCTCAGAATCTTTCTCCTAAAAGAACAGTGAAATCCTTGATGTTGAATACCATTTTAAAACTTAAGAGAAAATGTCCTTAGAAACAAAAAGGAAGGAAAGCCAAGAAACTACAGCAAAGCTTTCTAACACTTTCCATTTCAAGAGCTGAAATTGCTTTGTTTTTTAAATTTCCATTTTCCCTCTCTTTTAAGGGAACCAATAGCCTTTTTAATTCTAATTGTTTGCCATGGGATGAAGGATGATGTCGCTCCCCTTCTACCGTGTGGTGTAGCATAGTAACAAGTTCATGTCAACAGCTCTGTCTGTCTGAACTTCATCAAAATGGCCACTCTTCATATGTACATCTTTCAGACTTATTCTCTTTTAAACAATTTTCCAACATTAAAAAATATTTTTTAAAAACATAAGTATCATAAACTAATCCTAAAGAGTTTATGGCATGCCCTTGAGGTTGCTCTCCTTGTCTTTGCCCATACAAACATACATGTCTATGTATAGCTGAAAAAAATGTATAACACTTTTTACTAGGGCTTAAGTTTTAAGCAGGAGTGGCAGCTATGCCTTCCTCTGGAGCTTAACCTACAGCAGGAGACACAGAATCCCTAATACTGTGTAATAATAGTTATATTCCCTTAGCTCAAGCTGTTGAGGCGAGTGCTCTTGGATAACAGGGTCATGCCGTCCGTTCTCAACGGTATCAGTAGTAGTTTAGAGAAACAAGTTTGTGTGATGTTAGAAATGGCCATAAAGTGTTATAAACTGTTGGTGGTATATTTTGACTCCTACACAATCCCTAGTGGTGTGATGCTGGTAATATATAGCATTGTATTCTCAAGGACTGAGTAGTAACTGCAGAAATAGGAAAGAAAAATTCGTTCAGGAAAGCCCTAATGAAAATTGATTGGAGAGGCTGCAGGATAGAGATATAGTGTATCCATTCAGCAGGAAACATAGCTGTGGGCATTTTTTTCCCCCTTCTTCATCTAACTTATAGGTTAGAGACAAAGATAGACCCAGATCTGTGGATCCAGAGGAAAACTAATACTATATTTACTGTGCCAAATTTTCTTCTGGTATATCTTGATACAGCTCAATTGACTTTAATAGAGCTTGTCCATTTTTCACCAGTCAGGAATTTGGCCTAGTGTAGTAGGAACTGTTCTTACTGAAGTTGCTGGATTCATTCAGTTACATGCTTTCTTATTATTGCAATTGACTTATACCTTTATTTAAGCTTAGGGGAAGTTTTGAGGTAAAGGACTGAGAATTCTCTGATTAGTCTCATGAATGAAAGAAATTTCCTTCAAAATTTTCTGGATATTTTGAAGTCATGTTAAATTAAAATTACATGTTGGTCACTATTTTTTTTAAAGTGTTTTCAATCCTGTATCCTTGAATGCTCTCAATCTATGCTCTTTCAATTGAAATCAATGGCGAAGTTCATGTAGCTGTCTCAAATGCAAATCTGACGATATCTTTAATGTTTAGATACATTGCTTCTGACTGTTTAATGTGGAATGATGCATTGTTCTTCTGTAATAAAACCATGTAATAGTAAATACCAGCCCAGATAAAAGGCAAAGAACTGCTGTACCACTGTAAGATTATGGATCTTTAGATCTGTAGAAAAAGACCTCTTAATGTGTCTAAGGGTCTGTAAATGTGTTAAAGCCATCAAGGGTGTTCAATGGATTAAAGTTATAATAAAGTTAGGCTTTTTTGGATGCTTACAGGAAATAAACTACTTTTTTGACTTTCATGAGTTTTAAAGAGAAGAAATACTTGAATGTGTTTTTAGGTAGAACATACTCCCAAGTAGGCGGATAGTACATGTATAAGAGAGACCTCTAGCTGTGGAATGCTGAGAAGGAGCTAAATATACTCCTGTAGGTGGGGTGGGCTGAATCAATAGGCTTGAACAAGAAAAATCAGTTGGAATGAGTGCATCTGGAGTTTTGAAAATACTAAAGTATTTTTTGTTGCATTTTCAAACAGAAAAAAAATCTTATGTACCTATCCACTAAATTTAGTGTATTTATTTGTGAAGAATAGATTGTGTCTCATTCTTGATTTAGCTGACAAGATACCCAGTAGATTTTTTTCTATATGCACCATTGATTTCTCATATAAGGTAAGAGCAGTAACAGGGTTGCTGACTTTTGTCAAGTCTAGAGCGAATTTTATGCTTAAGCACGATGTGAAACATCCAAAGACTTTTAAAGTGAAAAACAGTTGAATGGAATACCATCTTATTAGTGTATCTACACAGTTTAGGCAACCCTCAGATTTCACCAGTTGAAAGTGAGGTTTCAGGATCACTGCTTTTGACATAAATACTCTTCGATTATTATTTGGGTTTTTTCACTGAAAGAAGATCCCTTCCAAGCTTTTGGTGGGGAATAGTGGTGAAATGTTGCCTAACTAGAAATAAAGGCTGCCTTAGCTAGCTAGCTTTCCTCAGATGTTAAAAGATCTGCCTCAGATGTTTAAAAAAATTAAAATGTACTTTCATCTCATTTGTAATTGGGCATCCAAAAAGCTTAATTTTAAAGTATGAACATCTTTACATGCTTTGACTTTCTGTTTTAAGTTTTAAATAGCTCTCAAAACCTGCCACTTTAAGCAAAAGGAGGTAAAAGTTACAGAAATTGGAGGCAACAGGAGTACAGATATTTTATTATTCAGAAACTAGAAAAGAGTGATTACATTTTGCTGCTATATGGGAAAGTCAATTTCGTTGTGGTGGACAACAAAGGAAGTAGAAAAGGCTTTGAGGAAGTGTAAGACAGAAGACTAGAAGAAGAATTTGTGCTGACTGATGTGATCAAGGCTAAAATAATGACAGCTCTGTAGCATAAAATTGTGTGGTGCAAAAGAGGAAAAGTATCAGTGATTGAACACTAAGTTTTGTCTTACCAGAAAACAATTACTAATGTGAAGGGAGAGATTAGAGATTGTTTACTCTCAGACTGTCTGGCATTTTCTCTTGTAACAGAGTCAACTTTAGTATGTGAATCAAATGACAAAAGAGGTTTGTTTGTTTTTTTTTTCCTCAAAGTTCAATTTATTGAGGATATTCACTAAATTCACGGATGTTTGGAAAGGTATACAAGCTAAGTATGGTTTCCTGTAGAGGTGCTGTAATATCTAGTGACAGCTAAACATCATGTTTACTGGCGTGTTAAAAAAGTTGAAGATACGTGGATTGCTGTAGGGATGAAAAAACTATTAAACAGAAGAATACAGATTGCTTCTACACTAATGTTCAAGCAGGAATGTGCTTTTTAAGAGATCTCTTTTCATCAAGGTCTAGTATCTAGTGTCCCCAGGTTCTATGATCCCCTTCTCCTGGGTTCGTACTGTGGGAAGATCTTGGAGCTCATGAACTACATTTCTTTTGGAGAGACATTAATCAGAAGTTGTACTCCAGGACCACATATAATAATATCCACCTGATAACTGAGTGCCCACCCCTGGATCAGACTAAAGGTATGCCAAAGTAACTCCCTCTCATCAGCAGCTGTTTCACTCCACAGATTCACTCCCGTTTGGCTGTACTACTTGTTAATGTAGGCCACACTCAACCATCAGCTTCATAATGTGCCATATGCTCCTCTTTCACCACCCAGAATTGGATGCAATATCATTTATACAGATCAGAGGGTGAAGAGCGTATAACTGAATGAATTCATCTTGATATAAATGTTACATGCTAACAAAAATATTTACACCAAGCAAATACTTGTAGTAATATCGAAACTAACTTAAATATGGTCTTATATCTAGAGACAGTTCCTTCATGCAACAGAAGCAGATATTTTATATATCCTAGCAAACATCTATAGGTTTACACACACATGAGTTTATATAAACACAAGAAAATACTCAAAGTTCTGTTATATGATACAAATGTCAAATGATATCAAAAATTTAAAATTAATTAGATAGTTAGCAAAGTGCAATGAAGGACTTTTTTTCTTCAGTGCAGCAGAAATACTGGCTGCACAGTGCTGTGTATGATTTATTTATAGGCTGCTAATGAAGACATATCTAATCATCATAATTAATTGGTATTTTTGTGCTTTGGGGCCTAATCACAGAAACTTTCATATGTTGGCTCAAACTGATCTTAGCTGTGGGGCAAAAATTCACAAGAAAGCTTGATTATTTTTTTTTCCTTTGTTCAGGTTTGCTTTTCCATTGAGCTTAACTACTGTGTGGTGACTATAACTTAACCCTGAAAACACAGAATATGATGTGCTGTGAAATTGAGCTACAAGAAGATGATTTGCAGGAATAGCATTACATGCCAACTGTTTTGTATTTGCTATGGGAATTTGCTTAAATCAGGCCTAATTTTAACCCTGTTTAATCAGCATCCCATCAGTAAAATAACCCACTACTTTTTTTAACAATCCATATGATTTCCTGACACTATTTATTGTTCTGTATTGTAAACTCATGTATATAAACAAAAATTAAGATGTCGTACAGCTCCGTAAACATAGTGTTCCCTTGTCCCTTGGGGTCGTATGTTTATGCAATTGTCTATATTCCCCAATGCTCTGCTAGTAGTCAGTATTACTACAACTATACTATGAGTTAATAGTCTGATTTCATCTTAATTGCTGAAACTAAAGTGTCTTATTTTATAGGAGGACAATTCTCCAGAGGAGAATACATTTAAACAAACATGTACATATTGAACTATATATATTTATATGGAAATATATATATATTCTTTGGGTGCACAAATGTTTTTCATTCCTGTTCAATCTTTCAGATAAGGCTGATATATATACTATATCATACCAATGAAATTAATACTCCCAGCTTCCTGTATCATAAATTACTTGGGTATGATAGGCCTTCTTTACAGCAACATCAAAACTTGTCTTTTTTGTCTAATGTAGCTGTTCACAAAGTAGCTGCAATAATCATCTTCCATTTACTTGTTGAATGTTTGCTACTGGGCAAGGGGAACCTGTGTGCTCTTTGTGACTGTGCATTAGAATAGAGAAAGTAATAGATTGCATTGAATTAATTTGGTTTTTTTGTTGAATCTAAACTCCTATATTTTCTATTAAATATGCCAACATGTGCTGATGCTACAAGTGATACGTAACAAAATAATTCAACTAGATTTTTTTGTCTGAGACTTACCCCTCAACCTTTGTCAGTTTTTATGTTCTCCACATTCCAGAACTAAGCAATTTTATTTAAGTTTCTCAGAATATATCTCGCATCTCTACTATGTTTCATGGATCTGAACTTTGAAGGATTCTCATTGTCCTGGGTCAATAAATGATATATTCCCAAGTATTTGTGATTGACATGAATTGCCTGTCTCCAAATGCTTGGAAATAGCCTTTATAGTTGTAAAAGACACTTTGTCCTGTTTTGAATGTTCTTTAATGTTACCGGAAGTGGCACACTGTGTAAGAAACCTGCCAGAAATTCCTGTGTAAGGAATCCTGGAAATTGAACTGAAGAGCATTGCATCCCAAAACATTGAGTTTATTGATTGAATGAAAGAAGAATCTCCATTAGTTGTTAGTTCTAGTAGCAGCAATTCTTATGAACCATTTCTAGGCCTCCAGACAAGGCAAAGGCCACTAAACACTTCCCGTAGTTCCAGTAAAGTGCTTGAACTCAAACAAACCAATACAAAGATGTTCCAGTGCAGTGCTTAAATGGCATGCATACCATTCCAGCCAGTGCACTTTAAGGGTATCATATGAAGCTAATTAGGTGCCCCTATGAGTAATCTATCTTTGCTCAGACTTAAACAACTGGTTTCCTATTACAAAAGAAATCACTTTATTTCTCTTGTTCAAGGAGAAACAGTTTTACTTATTTTTAAGTGTCCCATCTGAGTTCCAAAAGAAAATTATTTGAACCATTAAGTAACAGTGTTACTCCGTTCTTCAAGAGGAGAAATGGGAAGTGACTGCATGACTTAGCTGAGCCTACTAAAAAAAAAAAAGCAACACAAAATGCCACAAAAAAAACCCCAGCACAACAACAGGGACACAGTTAAAAGTAGCAACACTTATATCATCCTTTCAGTTTCCAGACATGAGCTGGTAAGGCCATTAATACTACAGTTTATAACAGATGGCCGTTCTTGCTTGGACATACACATACATCATCAAATTTCCCTTTGAGTTTCACCCTCTTTAATTCCCACTGAAGTCAATAGGAGTTTCATCTGTGTAGAGGAGAGCAGAAATGAACCTGCAGAGATATTTTTCCTGTGTCTTAAGTGACATTGTTAAATGTAGGTATTAACACAGAAAGGAAACTGTCATGATTTCAACTCACAAAGAATTGGTTTTTTTTCATTTTTGTGAAACAGAAGTTTATTAATATTTACCTTTCTAAAGGCTAAAAATTAAAAGTTCTTTAGTAAAACCAGGAGGGAGAAAATTGTCCATAGAAGTGATGTATCTACATTCCTTTTTCTGATGTCATATTCCTTGAGGATCCACAAACAGCCAGGGTCAATTTTCTGTTTTGCTGCTCTTCAGCATGCAAGGACAGGCAAATAAGGCACATTTGCCCAGGGATCTGAGGGAATTATAAATTATGAGAATGTGTTAGTAAGTCTTCTGTTCTTCTTTGTCGTATTTAAAATCACAAACAAATAACATCAATAAAATCTCAATAATGACCTAAGTGTTAAGAAGACATAACTGCAGCTTTAGATTTTTAACTAGTGTAGAGACGCAGAAAGAAATCAATTATTGCATTCATAGTTTACTTATCCATGTCATAAAGGCAGAAATATTCCCCTGTGGACTTTGATATATGATGGTTGGGGCCGTAAACCTATTCTGACTCATGTTTATTCTGATTGATTGACCTAATTGAAAAACAACACAGATATCCCCTGTAGATGCATTTTTCTCTTATTATATTTGTATGATAATAAAAAAGGGATGTTTTCAATTCTTAAAAAATAATTGTCTTGGCTCTTCTTGGTCTACCAGAACAGATTGCTTGTCTGAATGATATCAGTCTAATAGGTAAGCAATTTGTTCTCGGAGCTTGACCATACTAAATTTAACCATTAAAGTTCTAAATGTATTTTTGGAATGAGATGTTCAGCACATCGTTCTTAGTGGCAGCAATGTATCTGTGCCAAAACTTGAGGAAAAAGCTTGAAATAATCTTTAATGAAGAAACAAAATAGTGCAGGCCAAAGTAGTATGCTTAGCTCCCTAAGTTGTGCAATGACTTCCTCAGAAACTGCAGAGTGTTCTTATTTATGAGAGAGTGCAGTATTGAAATTTATTCTTTTACAGAAAAAAAATAAAGTGGACATTAGTTTTTCTTGGGTTACCTTTGTCCACTTCTGTATAAGACACCAAACTTCAAAGGTTCAAAGGCCAACAGAAAATGAGCATCAGAACTTTTGGATGATTATATTTGATTCCAGTTTAGATTTCATGTAGGAGATATTTTATAAGAAGTTTGCCTCACTGAATCTCTAGTACAGTTTCTTTTTATTTTGATAAAATGTAGGATCTAGAAAGATGTTTGATTAGATTTTTAAAAATGTATTAAATCTAGCATTCAAAACATACAGTACCTTTAGAGGAAGATAACTGCCTGACTCATGTCACCTAAGCTGGTAAACTAGTTAATGGAAAGTAAATGTTTTTTTCTCCAAAGAGAAATGACTGTGGAGTACCTATTGTAAAACTCCTAAATAATAATTTGAAGGAAGGAGCCTGTATCTCCACATAGATAGAATCTCCATAACAATACAACTTGAAGTGTTTTAAAGCTGTGTCATGATCAGTGGCAGTTATAAAGATACCAGCTGGTGCCAAAAGAACAAGCAAAATATAGGAAAGGTGTTTCTGACATCAGCAATTACTTTATAGCCTTTGAGAATTTTTTACTCAGCAACTTTTTTTTTTTAATTTTAGTTCAGCAGAACCCTTGAGTTCCCTGTTAAATTTTGAATTATTTCCAGCCAAGTACATTAAAAGTGAAATCCTACATTGGAGCTTTCATTTACTTGTGAATTTTTTTCATATAATCGACCATAACAAGTATTCTTAAGAAATATAAGAACAAGTGTGTATGTTTGTACTAAGGATAAGCATATAACACATAAACACTGTTCTGAATTTTAATGAAAGATAAAAAAAATATTTTCTAAATTATATCCTAAATCAGAATGTTACATCTAAAGCTTTGCAAGATTTCCCTACAAAAAATTCTCATAAATCTGCGTGTGTACAAGAACTCACATCAGGAGTGTTCATGCAGCTACCTTGAAAGTTCTTGGGAAGTTTTGGAATCATTTAGACATGGCTCAGGAAAAATTGTGTCACGTAAATAATCAGAAAAGAACATTAAGTATAGCAAATAGCTGAGTTTTTGTTAATAGGTTGCAAGCTGTCCCATTTCACAAAAACAAAGAAATGGAATTCATAGAATTATCAGTATGAAAAGTTACTCCAGCCAAAGCTTTGGTACTATTCAGCATCAAAAAATATTATGATTGACAGAACCCTACTGTTTTGCAATCCCTAGAAATGTTTTTCTTTATCTGTACATATCACAAGGAGATTTGAACCAAATAGTGGGATATTTTCAACACTAAAGAGAAAACAATTTCTATTGTTTGATGGAAAGTGTGATTTTTACAAGGATACCCAGTGTCTTGTCCTATCATTTCACTGCATGCACATCTAAAAGATGATTGATTCTGACACATCTTTTACCAACAAGTTATTGGTGAAAGAATCCTATGAATAAAAATCAGAAGCTATTTGTTGGTAGGCACATCACAAGGCTTTGCAAAGGAGTATGATTTTGGTCTATGAAATAGTTTGTCTTATTTCCTGGTGATTATGAGATAATGAGCAAGTGTTGCCTCATCATAAGCCTTATTATTTTGTACTGCTTGCTAAACAGAAACTATATTTGATCATGACCACCATTAGCTGGTATGTCTTATTAGTTATAATGAGGAGCTGTATTCAAGTATGCTATAGAGAATTTTGTTCTGACTGAAAGGATGCATAGTGCAGCAAACAAAAGGTGGATTTTTTTTCTTTTTATCTGTTGAAGTGCTGTTGGTGATTTGGTCTAAAATGTGTAGACTGCATTGTTTTTCTCATCTATAATGTAGTTATAAGGACAAAGCTAGTCACATCAGAGGATTTATCTGTCTTCTACCATTCTTTATGTATTTCCTGCATCTTCTCTCATGTACAGTCTTTCAAAAGATAAAAGAGCTGGCTAAGCCAGCTCCATCTATTTTCTTTATATTACTACAGTAACACTGTGGTGTGGGTACTTT